>JAJGSR010000065.1:0-65169 GCA_020745775.1 Theristicus caerulescens
CTTCCCGGTCCGTCCGGCGCCCGCGGTCCCATCCCGGATAACCTTTTGGTAGCCACAGGAGACGAAGAAGAAGCCACGGCTACCCCGGCTCTCCCCGAAGGCCACCCCCCGCGCCCCGTTTCCCCTTCCCTCTATATGTTACGGTTACCGCCGCCGGCCGGGGCCTACATCCAAAACGAGCACAGCTACCAGGTGGGAAGCGCCTTGCTCTGGAAACGCCGCGCCGAAGCTGCCCTCGACGCGTTGGATAAAGCCCAAAGGCAACTGCAAGCGTGCAAACGCCGGGAGCAACGGTTACGGCTTCGCGTAGGCGAGCTGCAACGGGAACGGAGGCTCCCCGTCGAGGTTCGGCGTAGCCCTAAGGAATCACCGGCGCGGACGGTAGAAGCGCGACCGCTCGGCGATGGCGGCGAGTGAGGGCTTGCCGACGGCTCTTCTCTTCCCCGCCGCGGCGCCGCTGGGAAGGTTTGTAAATAAAGATTTTTGCCTTTTCTATGAAAAATTAATGGGGCCGGTTGACGTCTGGGGAAAAACGGGAGCCGGGGGAGCGGCCCCGAGTCGGTTTTGCTCGCCGATCCGGCAGAAAGCGGCCGCGGGGAGAAATAAAACTTGGTTTTACCGAGTCGGTTAAACCGGTTCGGCGGAGAGCGGGAAGGAGCCGACGCTGCAGCGGGGTTTGAGGTCTATAGTGGAGCTTTGTTTGCCTTCCCCGAAGCGGTTTAGGCCATCGATTGGGCCGAAAAATTGCATCGGGGAGAAATAAACGGGGTTTTGGGTCAAATCGGTGAGTCAAAACGGGAGTTCAGGGCTGATAAATCTCCGCGCGGGCAAGCGAGAGGCCGGCGCTGGGCAAACGTTTCCTTCGCGGCGGCGGCGGGGGGATTTTTGGGCTTGGTCTGCCCAAAAAACGAGCGGTTCAGCGCCTCGAAAACGATCCTCATCCACTTGGACCCAAAGAATCGGATTTAAGGCTTTTAATTTCCGCAGCCGGCGCGGCACGGAGGCACCGGGGCGGGATAGCGAGCGCCGAGACCAGCTCCGTCGCCTCGTTGTGCTCCGACACCGGTTAAAATCTCCCCGAAGGAAGCGAAAAATGGCCCGATTAACCCCAAATCGGCCTCGCCGCGAGGCAATTACCGCCTCGGGCCGGCGCGGCAATCCCGGCGCGGCGCCCGCTCCGTCTTCTACAGGTTGAGCTTCATGGCCAAGATGGCGGCGTGGATGTCGGCGTTCAGGGGGACGTAGGATTTCGTCTTGTCGTCGCGGAAGAAGAGGGGGTCTTTGATGACGTTGGGGTCGAAGCCTTCTTTGACGAGGTTGCTTTTGCACTGCTTGAAGGTCCCGGTGATCTCCAGGGCGTCCTGTGGAGGCGGATGATGTCATCAAAAACGCGGGTCATCGGCGACGGGGGCGGGGAAATGGCGGCGTCGGGATTGGGGGGGGAACGACCCAGGTGCCACCGTTGGAAATGGCGTCATCGGAAGCGGGGGGGACGCGTACGGCGGCGTTGGCGCGAGGCGGCGACCGCAACGGCCGTCGCGGGGAAAGGAGGGACCTTGACGCCGTCATCGGAAAGGCAGACGCCGCCGCCGTCGTCACCACGGGGTGACGCCGATGATGTCACTGAGACCGGGTGACCGTTGCCGTCTCTAGAAACGGCTGGGACCCCAGCACCGCGCCTGGCACCGTCATCGGAAAGGGGCGCCCGCGTTGCCGAATCGCCCGAAGGGCGATGAAACCCCCCCACCGCGACGGCGCGCGACGCCGCGACCGCTGACCTGGATGCGCACGAAGCGGGGCGCGGCGTAGCCGGGCAGCGTGTCCGCGGTGAAGGCGTAGAGGTTCTCGCCGTCGAAGCTCGCCCCGGCCTTCAGGCGGATGGCCGCCATGCCGCACCTCCCCTCGCACCCTGCAAACGACGCCCCAGGCTCGTTTTAGGCAACCGAATCTCGTTTTAGGCAACTGAATCTCATTTTAGGCAACCGAATCTCATTTTATTCTTCTCGGTGGCCACTTGGGCCATCGTGGGGACCCGTTGCGTGCCCAAAGCGATGTTGGACGCTTATTTTGGGTGGATGCGTCCCACTTGGAGGCCGCTGGGACCATGATGGGGGCAAATCATGTGCCCAAAACAACTTATTTTGGGCAACTGAGTCTCTTTTTACTCTTCCTGGTGGCCACATGAGACGTGTCAGTGGCCCATAACACCACCAGACGGTGCTTTTGGGCAACCGAGACCCATTTTACCTTGGTGGCTACTTGGACCATCGCAGGGGCATGTTGCGTGCCCAAAACGATGCTGGACACTTGGTTTGGGCAACCAAGTCCCCAGTTTAACCTTCCTGGTGGCCACTCAGACCTTTACAGGAGCCCACGGTGTGCCAAAACCATGCCAGAGACTCATTTTGGGTCAGTAAGTCCTACTTTAGCCGCCTTGGTGGTCGGTTGGGCCAGTACGTGGAGATGTTACTTGCCCCAAACAACACTAGGTGCTGCTTTTGGGCAACCCGGTCCTGTTTTACTCCTCTTGGTGGCCATTTGGACCATCGTGGCGGTAATCACGAGCCCAAAATAACCCCGGACTCTTTATTTTGGGTCAGCGAGTCCTGAAACGGTCAAGCAAGTTGGACTAGGTGATCGTCGGAGGTCCAGTCCCTTCTACTTCAGGCTTCTCGGTGGCCACTGGGACCAGTTGGGGACCACGTCACGCGGCTGAAACGTCCCCAGATTCTGATTTCGGTCGGAGTCGCCCCCGCCGCGCCGCCCGCTACTCACCCGGCACGGGCACCCCGTAGACATTGACCTCCTGGATGAAGTTCACCATGGCGAGAGTGGCCTCCACCTCTGTCGTGGCTACGTTCTCGCCTTTCCAACTAGGAAAGAGAAGACGAAGCCGTGAGCGGGGGGATTCGCGCCGGCGGGCGGCATCGTCCACGCGGACGCGAGAACATCAGAATTACCGGAAAGTGTCTCCCACGCGGTCCTGGAAGTAGACGAATCTTTCATGGTCAATCATGAGGAGGTCACCGCTGTTGAAGAAGGTATCGCCTTTGACTAAGACGTCCCTCAAGACCTTCTTCTCCGTCTTCTGGGAATCGCCGGCGTAGCCGTGGAAGGGGGTGTTCTTGGTGATTTTGATGACCAGCAGCCCCGTCTCGCCTTCGGGGAGGGAAAGGAGGGTTGGAGGTCGGGCAGCAGCTGCCGCGGTGCTGGGGAATGTCACCTCCGTGCCCCGCCGGGTGCTCGGGGATGACGTTCCTGGTTCTTTGAGGGGTTTCCGGTGGCTTCCAGCCACCGAGGTGACGGTGATGAGGACCGAGAGGTGGCTTTGATGCATCTCAACCCTCTGTCTGCCTCCCTTTCCTCCCAAAAAGGCCCTCGTGAGGTTCGTCTCCTTACCGGGCCGGGTTGGGATGCAGAGCCCTCGCTCGTCACGTACAGGTTTGTCCTCCTCCACGTTGTACTTGATCAACTCAAAGGGAGCCAAAGTCTGGAGAGCAGAAGAAACAAACGGGTGGAAGAGAAACGGGGGGGTGACACCGAGCGAGACGACTTTTCCTTCCAGCGCCGGGTCCGCTCCTCCGTCATTCGCTCGTTACAACCCACAGAAACCCGCCCCGCCCCCCCCAAATCCCAGCATCCAATTTCCATCCCAATTAATCGCCCTTTCTATTTAAATCAGATTTAATCTCATTGACCCAACTCGTCGTGATAGCTTTCGAATCAAAGAGCGGCGGGAGAAGGCCGAGCGCTGCAACCGTGGGAAGAGGGCGGAGAAAACCGGATTTTCGCAGCTTTTGCTCAACAGGGGGGTGGTTGGGGACTGAGACGCGACACCGAAGTGGCATTTTCGGGGTTGGGGAGGCGTCCGGGTCACCACGGACACCAAAACCAGACTTTGGAGTCAACGTTGGCCAACCAGGCGGAGGAGGAATCCTTTTGGAGGTGGAAAAGGGGATCCTGGAGCTCCTGCTTTTGTATCAACCCAACCCGATGGACGGCGTTGGCTTCCCCAAGGTCACCGTCGGCGCCGCCGTGAAGAGGGTACCTTGGAGACCCCCCCGCTCTTGGCGTCAACTCAACTTGGGGTGAAATATCGCTCTCCCCAAAGCCGTCGGCGTTTGCTCCCCGCGCCATCGTCCTCGCCGGCGGCTCACCTTGAGGAATACGTTGGCTCTGCCCACGGCCCCGATCTTGCCGGTGTAGTTGATGAAGCCGGCGTTGCCCTCGGTAGCCCCGTAAAATTCCCAGATGGAGACGGGCCCGAAGCGCTGGAGGAACTCCTTCCACACCTCTGCCCGCAGGCCGTTGCCCAAGGCCACGCGCACCCCGTGCTCCCGGTCATCGGGGCGCTGCGGGGTGACAAAACGGAGGGAGCGTCTCGGCGGGCGCCCCGCGGCGTCGCCTTCCCCTCCCCCCCCCCGCCGCCCAGGGTGGATTTCAGGCCGGTGGGGACCTCACCTTGGGCGTGTTGCAGAGGTAACGCATCAGCTCGCCCACGTACTGGATGACGGAGACGTTGTAGCGGCGGCAGTCGTCCCAGAACCGGGAGGCGGAGAACTTGGCCCGTAGGACGCAGGTGGCTCCTGCGGGGACGCGGCAGGGTGGGGGTTACCCCTCCCCTTTTCCTCTCATTCTCCATCCGTCCGTCCATCTCCATGAGCGTCTGTCCTTCCGTTCGCCCCCCCCCGGTCACCCATTGTCTACGTAGACACCCTTCTCCTTTTCATCCCACTCTTTCCTTTTCCATCCCTACGCTTTCTGCCGTCTGTCCGTCCATCTGGCCGTCCATCCCCCCGCTAACCCACCCATCGCCACGCAGAGCTTTCTCCTTTTCTCTCCTTTCCTTTTTCTTCCCTCCATCCTTTTTCCATCATCCTTCAGTCCATCTCCAGAAAACGTCTGTCCGTCCCTAGATAAAAAATAATCTCTATCCATCTATCCACCTCCATAAAACGTCCGTCTGTCCATCTCTAAAATATCCACCTCCATAAAACATCTGTCTGTCCATCCATCTCCATAAAACTTCCATCTCCATAACACATCCATCTCCATAACACATCCATCTCCATAAAATGGCCGTCCGTCCATCTAAAATGTCCACCCATCCGTCTGTCCATCCCACGCGTTTCTCCGTCCGTCCATCTGTCCTTGCCCGCGCGCCCTCCCAGCGCCGGCCGCGGGGGATACGTACCGACCTCCAAGCATCCTCCCACCCCGACGAGCAGCCCGGCCGAGTGGTAGAGCGGCAGCGTTGTGTAGATGACATCATCAGGCCGCAGGCCACAGAGCCGAACCAGGTTGGCCACCATCATCATCTTCATCTCTGTGATCACCGCTGCCTTGGGCAGCCCTGGAGGGGGGGGGAGGGGGGGAAATGTCCTCCTTGGAGGTGGTCATGTGGGATGGGAGGTCCAAAGCCTTCCCTCGGGGTGGTGGGTCTCCATCCCTGGAGGTCTCCAGACCTCGCTGGGAGGAGCCGGGAGGAACCTCATCCATCCAGATGGGCCTGCGTTGGTTGGGGTGGGATCTGGTTTGGGTTCGGGGTTGGATGAGGGAGGTCCCACCCCATCCCAACGAGGACAGAGCCAGGGACGTGGTGGGTCTCCATCCCTGGAGGTCTCCAGACCTCGCTGGGAGGAGCCATGAGATCCAGATGGGCCTGCGTTGGTTGGGGTGGGATCTGGTTTGGGTTTGGGGTTGGATGAGGGAGGTCCCGTCCCGTCCCAACGAGGACAGAGCCAGGGACGTGGTGGGTCTCCATCCCTGGAGGTCTCCAGACCTCGCTGGGAGGAGCCATGAGATCCAGATGGGCCTGCGTTGGTTGGGGTGGGATCTGGTTTGGGTTCGGGGTTGGATGAGGGAGGTCCCACCCCATCCCAACGAGGACAGAGCCAGGGACGTGGTGGGTCTCCATCCCTGGAGGTCTCCAGACCTCGCTGGGAGGAGCCATGAGATCCAGATGGGCCTGCGTTGGTTGGGGTGGGATCTGGTTTGGGTTCAGGGTTGGATGAGGGAGGTCCCACCCCGTCCCAACGAGGACAGAGCCAGGGACGTGGTGGGTCTCCATCCCTGGAGGTCTCCAGACCTCGCTGGGAGGAGCCATGAGATCCAGATGGGCCTGCGTTGGTTGGGGTGGGATCTGGTTTGGGTTCGGGGTTGGATGAGGGAGGTCCCACCTCACCCCGTCCCAAGGACAGACCCAGGGAGTCTCCATCCTCGGAGATCCCCAACCCAGGAGGAACCTGGCCCAGGTGGACCCGCGATGATCGTGGTTGGAGAAAGACCTCCACGAGACCCCCTCCAACCTCCCCGACATCACCTGCGCCGCCCTGCCCACGCAACCCACGGGGGACAACCTCCTTTGGCTCCTCACCCATCGCGCCCAAACCCTCCCGGTCGCCGTTCTCCGAGGAGCAGCCCCTCCTGCCTTTGGGGTTTCTGTCCCCCCAGCCTCACCGGTGGTGCCGGAGGTGTAGATGTAGATGGCTTTGGAGTTGGCGGTGATGCTGGCGCGGTGGTGGGTGGGCACGGGTTCATCAGAGGCTTCCTCGATGGCGGGCAGCAGGGCCTCGACGCCCGGCGTGGGCGACGTGGAGCTCAGGTAGAAGACGCGGATGCCGTCGCGCTGAAGGGCCGGCAGCACCTCCTCCACGGCGGCCTGGAGCTCTGGGGTGGGGGGAGAGGGGGGACGCGGCCTCGGTGGGGGTCCCCAGGTGGGTGAGCGCCCAGAGGGTCGGGGTGGGCACCCAACGCAGCCCAGATGGGCACCCTGGGCATCATGGACGGGTGCCCAAAGACCCCAAATGGGCACCCAACGCACCCCAGATGGGCACCCCGATGAGATGGGCACCCCGGGCACCATGGACGGGTGCCCAAAGACCCCAAATGGGCACCCAACGCACCCCAAATGGGCACCCAACGCACCCCAGATGGGCACCCCGATGAGATGGGCACCCCGGGCATCATGGACGGGTGCCCAAAGACCCCAAATGGGCACCCAACGCACCCCAGATGGGCACCCCGATGAGATGGGCACCCTGGGCATCATGGATGGGATCCCCAAAGACCCCAAATGGGCACCCAACGCACCCCAAATGGGCACCCAACGCACCCCAAATGGGCGCCCCGATGAGATGGGCACCCCGGGCATCATGGACGGGTGCCCAAAGACCCCAAATGGGCACCCAACGCACCCCAAATGGGTGCCCCGATGAGATGGGCACCCTGGGCATCACAGATGGGAGCCCAAAGACCCCAAATGGGCACCCAATGCACCCCAAATGGGCACCCAACGCACCCCAGATGGGCACCCCGATGAGATGGGCACCCCGGGCATCATGGACAGGTGCTCAAAGACCCCAAATGAGCACCCAATGCACCCCAGATGGGCACCCCAATGAGATGGGCACCCTGGGCATCATGGACGGGTGCCCAAAGACCCCAAATGGGCCCCAACGCACCCCAGATGGGCGCCCCGATGAGATGGGCACCCAATGCACCCCAAATGGGTGCTCCAAAGACCCCAGATGGGCCCCCAACACACCCCAAATGGGCACCCCGATGAGATGGGCACCCCGGGCATCATGGATGGGTGCCCAAAGACCCCAAATGGGCCCCCAACGCACCCCAGATGGGCGCCCCGATGAGATGGGCTACCCAGGCATCATGGATGGGAGCCCAAAGACCCCAAATGGGCACCCAACGCACCCCAAATGGGCGCCCTGATGAGATGGGCACCCCGGGCATCATGGACGGATGCCCAAAGACCCCAAATGGGCACCCAATGCACCCCAGATGGGCACCCCGATGAGATGGGCACCCCGATGAGATGGGCACCCCGGGCACCATGGACGGGTGCCCAAAGACCCCAAATGGGCACCCCGATGAGATGGGCACCCCGGGCATCATGGATGGGTGCCCAAAGACCCCAGATGGGCCCCCAACGCACCCCAGATGGGCGCCCCGATGAGATGGGCACCCAACGCACCCCAGATGGGTGCCCCGATGAGATGGGCAACCCAGGCATCACCGATGGGTGCCCCAAAGACCCCAAATGGGCACCCAATGCACCCCAGATGGGCACCCCAATGAGATGGGCACCCTGGGCATCACAGATGGGAGCCCAAAGACCCCAAATGGGCACCCAATGCACCCCAAATGGGCGCCCCGATGAGATGGGCAACCCAGGCGTCATGGACGGGTGCCCAAAGACCCCAAATGGGCACCCAACGCAGCCCAAATGGGCACCCAACGCACCCCAAATGGGTGCCCCGATGAGATGGGCAACCCAGGCATCATGGACGGGTGCCCAAAGACCCCAAATGGGCACCCAACGCACCCCAGATGGGCGCCCTGATGAGATGGGCACCCAATGCACCCCAAATGGGTGCTCCAAAGACCCCAGATGGGCCCCCAACACACCCCAAATGGGCACCCCGATGAGATGGGCACCCAATGCACCCCAAATGGGTGCCCCAAAGACCCCAGATGGGCCCCCAACGCACCCCAAATGGGGCGGGGACCCCCATCCATCCCACATGGCACCCGAAGGACCCCGGGTGGGCACCAGGCGCACCCCGAGCGGGGCCCTCCATCGGGTGGGCACCCGGTCGGGCGCCCCGAGGAGCCCGGACAGGGCTGGCCCCCGGCGTATCCCACACGGGAGCCGCGAGGATCCCAGCCGGGCACCCGAAGCACCCCAAAAGGGCCCCCCGCTCACCCCAAAGAAGCCCCTAAGGGTGCCCCCATCCGATGGGTGCCCCCAGCACCCCAAGTTGCCCCCCCGGATGGGCACCCATTGGGTCCAGCCCCCTCCTGCCCTGATTTTTTTTTTTTTCCTATCTCCTTGCCCCGAAAATATGACGCAAAAAGAAAAAAACCCAGGACCTTTACCCCGGGAAGGGGCCGGTGATGATTAACCGGTGGCCTTGGCACGGCCGCTGCACCCCGACAGGCTCGCCGGGGCGGCGGCGTGTCGCACACGCGTGTGCGAAGGGCCGCGCAAGCCGCCGGGACCGCGGCGTGCGAGGAGGGGGGGAAAAATACGGCCCCGGCGTGAGCAACGCCCGCACGCGTGGCACAGACGGCGTGCAAGGGTGCGCGGACACGCGTGCAAAGGAACACGCAGGCACCGACACGTGTGCAAATGCATGCACAGGCATCGACACGCGTGCAAATGCACACACAGGCACCAACATGCGTGCAAATGCATGCACACCCTGACATGCGTGCAAATGCATGCACAGGCACTGACACACGTGCAAATGCACGCACAGGCATCGACACGCGTGCAAACGCACGCACAGACACTGACACGTGTGCAAATGCATGCACAGGCATCGACACGCATGCAAATGCATGCACACACTGACACGCATGCAAATGCACACACAGGCACCTACACGTGTGCAAATGCACGCACAGACACTGACACACGTGCAAATGCACGCACACACTGACACGCGTGCAAATGCATGCACAGGCATCGACACGCATGCAAATGCATGCACACACTGACATGCGTGCAAATGCACACACAGGCACCTACACGTGTGCAAATGCACACACAGGCACCGACACGCGTGCAAATGCACGCACACACTGACACGCGTGCAAATGCACGCACAGGCACCAACATGCGTGCAAATGCACGAACAGACACCGACACGTGTGCAAATGCATGCACAGGCACCAACACGCGTGCAAATGCATGCACAGGCATCGACACGCGTGCAAATGCATGCACACACCAACACACGTGCAAATGCACGCACACACTGACACGCGTGCAAATGCATGCACAGGCACCGACACGCGTGCAAATGCACGCACACACTGACACGTGTGCAAATGCACACACAGGCACCGACACGCGTGCAAATGCACGCACACACTGACACGCGTGCAAAGGCACACGCAGGCACTGACACGCGTGCAAATGCACACACAGACACTGACATGCATGCAAATACACGCACAGGCATCGACACGCGTGCAAACGCATGCACAGACACTGACACGCGTGCAAATGCACACACAGGCACCGACACGCGTGCAAATGCACGCACAGGCACCGACACGCGTGCAAATGCACACACAGGCACCGACACGTGTGCAAATGCACATATAGGAACCAACACACATGGAAACTCACGTATGGACACCGACACGTGTGCAGAGACATGCACAGGCACTGACACGCGTGCAAATGCATGTGTTGACGCTGACACGCGTGCCACTGCGTGTACAGAGACTGATACGTGTGCTAGCATGTGCACGGACGCTGACACGCATGGAAATGCATGGGCGGACAGCAACATGCGTGCAGACGCATGGACATGGACACGTGTGCGGCTGCATGCACAGTGACATGCATGGAAACGCGTGTGCAGACAGTGACACGCGTGCAGACACGCACAGACACTGACACACATGCACATCCATGGACACTGACACACGTGCAGACACATGCACAGGCACAGACAGGCGTGCAGACGTGTTTTCAAGCACTGACACACATGCAGACACATGTACAGGCCCTGACACCCGTGCAGATCCATGCACAGGCACTGACACACGCAAAAGGACACACGTGCAGACACTGACACGCGTGTGGACACATGTACAGGCACTGACAGGCGTGCAGACATGTTTTCAGGCACTGACACACATGCAGATCCATGCACAGGCACTGACACACACACAGACACACGTACAGACACTGACACGCGCACAGACACACGTACAGGCACTGACACGTGTGTGGACACACGTACAGACACTGACACGCACAGACACACGTACAGGCACTGACACGCGTGTGGACACACGTACAGGCACTGACACGCGTGTGGACACATGCACAGGCACTGACACGCGTGTGGACACACGTACAGACACTGACACGCGTGTGGACACACGTACAGGCACTGACACATGCGTGTGGACACACGTACAGACACTGACACGCGCACAGACACACGTACAGACACTGACACGCGTGTGGACACACGTACAGACACTGACACACGCACAGACACACGTACAGACACTGACACGCGCACAGACACACGTACAGACACTGACACGCGTGTGGACACACGCACAGACACTGACACGCGCACAGACACACGTGCAGGCACTGACACACGTGTGGACACATGTACAGGCACTGACACACGCGTGTGGACACACGTACAGGCACTGACACGCGCACAGACACACGTGCAGGCACTGACACACGTGTGGACACACGTACAGACACTGACACACGCGTGTGGACACACGTACAGGCACTGACACGCACACAGACACACGTACAGACACTGACACCCGTGCAGCCACTGCCACCCGTGCAAAAACACGCGCAAGCACCGACGCCGTCCCGCCCCCGCCCCGCGCATCCCCGCCAGTCCCGCACACGCGTGTGCAAGGGAAGACGCGCGCGGGAGGGGGAACCGCCCGCACGCCCGGGCTCCTCTCAGCACCCCCAGTTTCCAACCCCCCGGGGCGCGCGGGGGAGCCGCTCACCGGGGCTGGCGAGGACGAGGGCGGCCCGGGCGGCGGCGAGCGCGTGTTGCAACGCCCGGCCCCGCACGTTGCAGTTGAGACAAGCCATGAGGCAACCGAGTTTGGCCAACGCCAACCAGGTCCAGACGTAGGTGGGTTCGTTGGGGAGGAAAACGGCGACGGTCTGACCCGGTTGCAGGCCCAGGCGCCGGGAGAAGAGCCGGGCGGCCCGGTTGCTCCGACGGTCCACGTCCTCGTAGGTGTAAATTTCATCTTGGAAGCGGAGCAAGGGCCAGCGGGGCCGGCGGCGAGCGTGCTCCTGGAAGACGTCGAGGAGGGTGACGGCGGGTCGGCGATTCAACCGCCGGCGGCATCGTAACGACGACCGCGCCAAGTTGACGAAAGCCACCAGGTCGGCCCAGAAAAAAGGGAGCAAGCGAGCGGTCACCGCCGGTACCAGCAGCAACAAGACGACCAGCCCGGCCACCGCCGCCGTGACGGCCCCCGGCACCGGCATGCTCACGGGGGTGCCGGTCCCCGGCGGCACCCGCTGGGTGCTGGTGGCCAAGGTCCGCCCCGAGTGCACCTTGCCCCAGGCGCCGGCGCCCGGCGGGGCTTTGCCGCGTTGGCCGGTGTTGCCAGGGTTAGGGCGGTTTGTTTTCTTTTCTGGTTTTTTTTTCTCCCCCTCCTTTTCTCTTCCCTGCGGTAGCAGCCCTGCCCCGGGGCGTGGAGCAACGCCACCGCGGTGGCTCACGCCAAATTATCTCACTAGCCGGCCCGCTGGCCAGCTGCCCGTGCCTCCTGCCTTTTGCCCCTCCGTCTGTCCCTCCAGCCAGCAGAGGAAGGGCGCTCGTCCGTCCGTCCGTCCGTCCGTCCACGCGCTCTTGGCTCTGGGTCAGGGGCCGAGGTCTCCACGGGGGGCAGCTCCGCGAGCGCGATCCGGGGCTCTGAGGCGCGGGGTGGGGAACGCCGGCGTGCCCGGCTGCCCCGCGGGGCGGGGGAGGCCCCTCTGCAGCCCCCCAGCGTCTCCGTCCGACCCCAGCGTCTCCATCCAACCCCATCCCCATCCAACCCCAACGTCTCCATCCAACCCCAACGTCTCCATCCAACCCCCAACGTCTCCATCCAATGCTGTCTCCATCCAACCCCCAACGTCTCCATCCAACCCCAACGTCTCTGTCCAACCCCAACATCTCTGTCCAACCCCAACATCTCTGTCCAATGCCGTCTCCATCCAACCCCATCCCCATCCAACCCCAACGTCTCCATCCAACCCCAACGTCTCCATCCAACCCCAACGTCTCCATCCAATGCTGTCTCCGTCCAACCCCAACGTCTCCATCCAACCCCAACATCTCCGTCCAACCCCAACGTCTCCATCCAGTGCCATCTCCGTCTGACCCCAACGTCTCCATCCAATGCCATCTCCATCCAACCCCAACGTCTCTGTCCAACCCCAACCTCTCCATCCAATGCCATCTCCATCCAACCCCAACGTCTCCATCCAATGCCGTCTCCGTCCGACCCCAACATCTTCATCCAACCCCAACGTCTCCATCCAATGCTGTCTCCATCCAACCCCAACGTCTCCATCCAACCCCAACGTCTCCATCCAATGCTGTCTCCATCCAACCCCAACGTCTCTGTCCAACCCCAACCTCTCCATCCAATGCCATCTCCATCCAACCCCAACGTCTCCATCCAATGCTGTCTCCATCCAACCCCAACGTCTCCATCCAACCCCCAACATCTCCATCCAACCCCCAACGCCTCCATCCAACCACAACATCTTCATCCAGCCCCAACGTCTCCGTCCAACCCCAACGTCTACATCCAATGCTGTCTCCATCCAATGCTGTCTCCATCCAATGCCAACATCTCCATCCAATGCCAACATCTCCATCCAGTGCCATCTCCATCCGCCCCCAATGTCTCCATCCAATGCCATCTCCATTCAATCTACGTCTCCGTCCAACCCCCAAGGTCTCCATCCATCCATCGTCTCCATCTAAACCCAGTATCTCCATCCAACCCCCAACTTCTCCATTCAATGCTGTCTCCATCCAACCCTGACATCTCCATCCAACCCCCCGGCATCTCCAACTGGCCCCAAACAGCTCCAACTGGCCCCAACATCTCCAACTGGCCCCAACATCTCCAGCTGACCCCAAACAGCTCCAACTGGCCCAAACAGCTCCAACTGGCCCCAAACAGCTCCAACTGGCCCCAACAGCTCCAACTGGCCCCAAACAGCTCCAGCTGGCCCCAAACAGCTCCAGCTGGCCCCAACATCGCCAACTGGCCCCAAACAGCTCCAACTGGCCCCAACAGCTCCAACTGGCCCCAAACAGCTCCAACTGGCCCCAACATCTCCCACTGGCCCCAACATCTCCCACTGGCCCAAACAGCTCCAACTGGCCCCAACAGCTCCAACTGGCCCCAACATCTCCCACTGGCCCCAACATCTCCAACTGGCCCCAAACAGCTCCAACTGGCCCCAAACAGCTCCAACTGGCCCCAACATCTCCAACTGGCCCCAAACAGCTCCAACTGGCCCCAAACAGCTCCAACTGGCCCCAACATCTCCAACTGGCCCCAAACAGCTCCAACTGACCCCAAACAGCTCCAACTGGCCCCAACATCTCCAGCTGACCCCAAACAGCTCCAACTGACCCCAACAGCTCCAACTGGCCCAAACATCTCCAACTGGCCCCAACATCTCCAACTGGCCCCAACATCTCCAGCTGGCCCAAACAGCTCCAACTGGCCCAAACAGCTCCAGCTGGCCCCAAACAGCTCCAACTGGCCCCAAACAGC
The DNA here is from genome assembly GCA_020745775.1 of Theristicus caerulescens. Lineage (NCBI taxonomy): Eukaryota > Metazoa > Chordata > Aves > Pelecaniformes > Threskiornithidae > Theristicus > Theristicus caerulescens. The sequence continues at coordinate 14,329 of JAJGSR010000065.1, forward strand.
TCCAACTGGCCCCAAACAGCTCCAGCTGGCCCCAAACAGCTCCAGCTGGCCCCAAACAGCTCCAACTGACCCCAAACAGCTCCAACTGGCCCCAACATCTCCAGCTGACCCCAAACAGCTCCAACTGGCCCCAAACAGCTCCAACTGGCCCCAAACAGCTCCAGCTGGCCCCAACATCGCCAACTGGCCCCAAACAGCTCCAACTGGCCCCAAACAGCTCCAACTGGCCCCAACAGCTCCAACTGGCCCAAACAGCTCCAACTGGCCCCAAACAGCTCCAGCTGGCCCCAACATCTCCCACTGGCCCCAACATCTCCAACTGGCCCCAAACAGCTCCAACTGGCCCCAACATCTCCAACTGGCCCCAACAGCTCCCACTGGCCCCAAACAGCTCCAACTGGCCCCAAACAGCTCCAACTGGCCCCAACAGCTCCAACTGGCCCCAAACAGCTCCAACTGGCCCCAACATCTCCAACTGGCCTCAACATCTCCAACTGGCCCCAAACAGCTCCAACTGGCCCCAACATCTCCAGCTGACCCCAAACAGCTCCAACTGGCCCCAACAGCTCCAGCTGGCCCCAACATCTCCAACTGGCCTCAACATCTCCAACTGGCCCCAAACAGCTCCAACTGGCCCCAACATCTCCAGCTGACCCCAAACAGCTCCAACTGGCCCCAAACAGCTCCAGCTGGCCCCAAACATCTCCAGCTGACCCCAAACAGCTCCAACTGGCCCCAACATCTCCAACTGGCCCCAACATCTCCAACTGGCCCCAAACAGCTCCAACTGACCCCAAACAGCTCCAACTGGCCCCAACATCTCCAGCTGACCCCAAACAGCTCCAACTGGCCCCAACAGCTCCAGCTGGCCCCAACATCTCCAACTGGCCTCAACATCTCCAACTGGCCCCAAACAGCTCCAACTGGCCCCAACATCTCCAGCTGACCCCAAACAGCTCCAACTGGCCCCAAACAGCTCCAGCTGGCCCCAAACAGCTCCAGCTGGCCCCAACCAGCCCCAGCATTTCTCCTTTCATCATAAAAGCAGGGAAATCGCCTGTCTGGCGTCTACTTTATTGGTGCTCCCGTGTGGAAACCCCCTCCCCCCACCAAAACTTGCTCCCTTCCCCCCTCCATTTTCTCAGAAACCGGCCGCATCTTCGGCCCTTTCCAAGCCGCACCAGCCCAGCGCCTTAGCGTTTCGCCCGCCTCGCGCCCCTTCTCCCGTGCGGTCGCGCCAAGGCGTTTATTTTCCCTACTCGCCGGCAGGAAAAAACCAACCAACCCAAAGTTTGCTGTTTCAATCCCCGAGCTGGGTGTGAGCACCTGGCAAAGCTGCGCCTCGGCGGGGTGATTAACCTGACGCGGTGATTAACCTTTCTGTTAATTAAAAAAAAGGAACGAGCAGGTTCAGCGCAGCCTCGCTGCCGCATCACCTTTGCCTCCGATTTGCAACGCCGGGGCGTTCACGGATTATAAAGTCATCACGAGGATGGAAGGGGTTGGTTTTGGCTCAGGGTAAAGCTCGCCGGGCGTCGCCCTTTGCTCCAGGAGGTTTTGCAATTTTGGGGGGTTATGGGTTTATCGGGGTTGGTGTCACCGGAGTCAAAGTGCCACCGCGGCGAGGGGACGTTGGCCTGGGTGAGGTGGTGAGTCCCGGGGTGGATCCGTGCCCGGCCGTTCCCGCCAGCGGGGTGTCCTGAAGGGGTGGGGGTGGGGAATGGCCCCCTGTCCCCACCCCGGTGTCCCCACCCTGTCCCCATATTCCCGTCCCTGCTCTGTGCCACCAGCCTGCAAGGGAGACGGGGCCGGTTGGGGGTTGCTGGTGGGGGGTCTGTCACCCCGCCCAGGGCCACCAACCCGCTGGGCGCCGTGTCCCCATCAGTCGCTCACTGGGACGATGGTCACCACCACCGGGGACGCGGGGCAGGAGAAGCCAGGTCCTGCGGTGGGGGCTGTGGGACTGGGAGGCACTGGGAGGGACTGGGAGAGCCCAGGGTCTTTCAGTTCCCCTTGGGGACGGGCTGACGTGAGGTCCCCTCCCCCTCCAGGGTGGTCCCCAAGGGGGGGGGGTGGCAGACGCAGGGGACTTTGGTGGTCCCTGGTGGTGTCACACACGGGGTGTCCCCAAAGGGGGGGGGGTGTCACACACGGGGTGTCCCCAAAGGGGGGGGTGTCACACAGGGGGTGTCCCCAAAGGGGGGTGGGGGTGTCACACACGGGGTGTCCCCAAAGCGGGGGGGTGTCACACACGGGGTGTCACACACGGGGTGTCCCCAAAGGGGGGGGGTGTCACACACGGGGTGTCACACACGGGGTGTCCCCAAAGGGGGGGTGTCACACACGGGGTGTCACACACGGGGTGTCCCCAAAGGGGGGGGGGTGTCACACACGGGGTGTCCCCAAAGCGGGGGGGTGTCACACACGGGGTGTCCCCAAAGGGGGGGGTGTCACACACGGGGTGTCACACACGGGGTGTCCCCAAAGGGGGGGGGGTGTCACACACGGGGTGTCCCCAAAGGGGGGTGGGGGTGTCACACACGGGGTGTCCCCAAAGGGGGGGGTGTCACATGCGGGGTGTCCCCAAAGGGGGGGGGTGTCACACACGGGGTGTCCCCAAAGCGGGGGGGTGTCACACACGGGGTGTCCCCAAAGGGGGGGGGGTGTCACACACGGGGTGTCCCCAAAGGGGGGGGCTGTCACACACGGGGCGTGGAACGTCACCCGCAGCCCCCGCAGAGGGCGTCACATTCACGTCATACCTGGGTGGGGGTGACGCACCGGGGGCAGTCCCCAAACGAGCCCCCCCCCCCCCCCCCCGCGCGCTGTCCCCAAACGGGGACATCCCCCTCCCCCGCTCCCCCGAGCAGCGCCGACAGAGAAGTGACCCGATTGTCGCGATACAAAAGGGAAGGTCCCACCGAGATTTGAACTCGGATCGCTGGATTCAGAGTCCAGAGTGCTAACCATTACACCATGGGACCGGCCCGCCGGGCGCCGCTCCCGCCGCGCCGCCTCCGCCGCAGAAAGGAAGGGAAAAATAAGAAAAGGAACAAGAAAAAAAAAAGGAAAAATAAGACCCAAAAAAAAAATAAGAAAAGGAAAAATAAGAAAAATAAGAAAAGCCCGGGGAGCGGCGGGGACGGCGCTGGGGAAAGGGTGAAGGGACGCTGGGGAGGGGGAAAGAAAAGAGAAAATCAGATGCGCCCGAACAGGGACTTGAACCCTGGACCCTCAGATTAAAAGTCTGATGCTCTGCCGACTGAGCTATCCGGGCTCCTGGCAACCCCCTCCGGGCGCCTGCCCATGGGTGCTGGGGGAAAAGCCCAGGGCGCAAGCGAAAAGCGGCGGTTTTAAAGATAAAAATGCGATTTTTAAAGTGAAAAAGGTGCTGGGGGGGGGGGGGGGAACCGGCGTTTGAGGCCCCGCGGCAGCGCAGGGCGGAGCTGAGGGAGAACCGCCCCCCCCCCCCCGCGCTACGGACCAATGGGGAAGCCGCCCGCTCGCAGCGCGGCCAATCAGCGCGCAGCTGGTTGATCCCAGCGGCCGTTGAACCCTCGCTTCGGGAGGCCCGCGCCCCGAAAACGCCTTACGACGCCCTTCGCGGGAGAGCGGAGCCGCGGCCTGCCCTCAGCCCCGCCGCGGAGCTGGTAACATATAAAAAACAGCTTTAATGTATAGGAAAAGCCGGGTTTTAGCACCTAAATATTCACCTACAGGCTGACGGAGCGAGCGCCTCCTCCCCCGCTCCGCGGCCGCTGTCCCGCTCCGCTCCCCGCACCCTCCCTTTATAACCTCCCTGGGGCTCGCTGATTGGCCAGCGCTCCGCGCGGAACCGAGGCGGCTCCAAACCTATTGGCTAAGAATCGGCGCTGTCCTATTGGTTCGTCGCTGCCCCGTGTAAGCCAATCGGAACGCGGCGTTTGGATCCGCGGCGGGGTATTAAGAGGGGCGGGGGGGGGGGGGGGGCGCCGCTATCGCGATGATATCGGGGCGGGCGTAAGGTGTTGGGCGATGTCGCGATTATCGCGCAGGGCGGGGTGCTGCTGCCCGGGAAGAGCGGGGGCGGCGGCTGGGAGGGACCCGGCCTCGGCGCCTGCGGCCGCTTCGTTGTTGGTTTGGTGGTTTTCGACCCAAAAAAGCTTTTTAGTTAATTCTTAATTATTTATATTTTTAATTATTAATTAATTATTAATTATTTAAATATTAACGTGTAATGAGTTAGGCATGACGTCTTAATGAGTTAAGTGTTGAAATCATCGTGTTTAAGGAGTTAAGTCAAGGTTTAATTGAGTTATTCAAGTCTTAATGAGTTGGTTATTTAAATCTTAATGAGTTCATTATTTAAATCTTCACTTTTAATGGATTAATTATTTAAATCTTCACCTTTCAGGGGTTAATTATTCAAATCTTCACTCTAAATAGATAAATTATTTCAATCTTCACCTTTCAGGGGTTAATCATTATTTAAACCTTAACATGTAATGAGTTCATTATTCAAATCTTCACTTAATTATTAAATCTTCAAAGAATTAAGTCTTTACCGGTAATGAGTTATTCCAATCCTCAATTTAATTGAGTTTATTATTCAAATCCTCACTTTTATTGCGTTATCTTCACTTCTGATGAGTTAAATCCTCACCTGTAATGGGTTAATTGTTCTTTTCAAGAGTTTATTAGTTAAATCTTCACTTTGTTAAAGCTTCACTTCGAAGGGGTTAATTATTATTTAAATCTTGACTTTTAATGGGTTAATTAAGTCTTTTAATGAGTGAAGATTGAAATAACTCATTAAAAGGGATTTAAACCTTCACTTCCAGTGAGTTAATTATTTAAAACTTAACTTGTAATGAGTCAATTATTTAAATTATGTGTAATGAGTTAAAGTCTTAACCTGTAATGAGTTATTTAAATCTTACCATTTAATGAGTTAAATATTAACATATAAGTTAATTGTCTTAACTTCTAATGAGTTTTTTAATGAGTTGATTATTTAAATCTTTACATTTAATGAGTTATTTAAATCAACTGAGTTATTTAAAGCTTCTGAATTGTCAACTTTTAATGAGTTAATAATTTGTCTTTTAATGAGTTGATTATTTAAATCTTAAGGTTTAATGAGTAATTATTTAAACCAGCATTTGAGGAGATGATAATTATATAAACCTTAACCTTTAGTGAGTAATTAATTAAATCTTAACCTTTAATGAGTTCAGTCTGAACTTGCGATGAGTGAAAATCGGGGAAAAGCCGGAGTGAGCGACACGAGGCGGGTTCTGGTCATTATGCAAATGAAGGCTCCAATCCGCGCCCGCCCATTGGCTGAGGCAGCGCGAGGGGGCTCCTCCCACCGCGCCACTACGGCGGCTGCAAAGCCTGCGCGCTGATTGGCCCGCTACCGGTCCGTTCGGCCAATGGCTGCGCGCCGTTCGGATCCCTCCCCTTTTCCAGCAGCGCGGGGAAAATAAGGGGAAAATAAGGGGAAAATAAGGGGAAAATAAGGGGAAAATAAGGGGAAAATAAGGGGAAAATAAGGGGAAAATAAGGGGAAAATAAGGGGAAAATAAGGGGAAAATAAGGGGAAAATAAGGGGAAAATAAGGGGAAAATAAGGGGAAAATAAGGGGAAAATAAGGGGAAAATAAGGGGAAAATAAGGGGAAAATAAGGGGAAAATAAGGGGAAAATAAGGGGAAAATAAGGGGAAAATAAGGGGAAAATAAGGGGAAAATAAGGGGAAAATAAGGGGAAAATAAGGGGAAAATAAGGGGAAAATAAGGGGAAAATCAACGATTAATCCCGTCTATACTCAGAAAGAACACGGCTCAGTTAATCTCGGTTCTAAACAAATATTAAATCACATTAAAAACGATCAAAATTAGAAATTTAAATTTCATAATTTAAATAAATATAAAAAATGAGAGCGCGTCGTCTCCACCCAACCACAGCAGCGGCGTGAAGGACCGCATGTAAAAAAGGCGGCTTTTTTACGCTCAAATCCACTTTTTTTACGGAAACACCGCATTTTAGCGCCCACAAAAAATTTAATCCTGCTGTAAATAAATAAAAGGCTGCGGCCCCCCCCCTTCCCCCCCCCAAGAGCGCTATAGGCGCGTCTATAAATTGCAGCACCCACCTACAGGCACGAACCGCTCCGCTCTGCGCGCCGCGGCCCCCCCACCCCCGCCGGCAGCGACGCGTCCCCCCCAGCCCCGCACCCGCAATGGCGGCGGCGGCTCCGCCCGCAGGGTTTATATAGCCCCGAGGCGGACCGGAGGGAAAACCGCGCTGCTCCGGACGCCCCGCCCACGGGGTGACGCTCGCGTCCGCCCGGACCAATCAGAGCGCAGCAGCGGTTTTGAAGGCGAAAGCGGCATCGCCAAGCCGGACGCGCTCGAAGGGGAGGAAAAAACCTCAGCGGCAGCGCAAAAAACCGCGGTTTTGTTAAAAATACAGATAAATACCGCGTTTTAAAGCAGCTTTTAAAACGCCCGCTCCCTCCCCAACCCCCCCACGCGATCTACAACCTGTTACAATCCTCAAAAAAAACGCTAAAAAATCCCACGGGGATGGCGATTTCAGCCCTTTGGTTAGAAACCAGTTGTGGGTGGCTCTGAAAAGAGCCGTTTGGGTTGAGTCCAGCCGGGTCCGAACGCTTTACTTGGAGCTGGTGTATTTAGTGACCGCCTTGGTGCCCTCGGAGACGGCGTGCTTGGCCAGCTCGCCGGGCAGCAGGAGCCGCACGGCCGTCTGGATCTCCCGCGAGGTGATGGTGGAGCGCTTGTTGTAGTGAGCCAAGCGCGAAGCCTCCCCCGCGATGCGCTCGAAGATGTCGTTGACGAAGGAATTCATGATGCCCATGGCCTTGGAGGAGATGCCGGTGTCGGGGTGCACCTGCTTCAGCACCTTGTAGACGTAGATGGAGTAACTCTCCTTGCGGCTGCGCCGCCGCTTCTTATCGCCCTTTTTCTGCGTTTTTGTCACCGCTTTTTTAGAGCCTTTTTTCGGCGCGGGCGCCGATTTGGCCGGTTCAGGCATCGCCCCCTCGATCCGGTCACCGCAACCGCCGCGAAACGCCGCTGAGAAAGGAAACGGGCGAGCGGGCGGCGGCGGTTTTATAGCGGCGATATGCAAATGAGGGATTAAACACCGCGCACGCCCATTGGCTGAGACAGCGCGGAAGGACACACCCTCCACGCATGCAAATAGCGGCTCCAAAACGCGCGCTCTGATTGGGCGCTGCTGCGTTGAGAGGCGGGAGGGTTTTAACCAATCAGATCGCGCCATTTGGATTCTGCGTGGAGAACGCGGGGGAGCGGGGGAACCGCACCCCCCCGGGAGGCCCCGCCCACCCGCAGGCAGCAGCCAATCAGCGCCGAGCGCGCCAAATTCAAACCTCTGGGCGCGCAGCGCCTCTGCTCGCCGTTCACCTTCATTAGCGCGGCGGCCTAATGAGCGCGGGCTCCCCCCGCGCGGGCTTTGTGCATCCATTTTGGGGTGAATTCCGTGAGTTTTGGGTCTCTCAGAGGCTCCTCAGCGCGGGCATTGGTGGTTCAGTGGTAGAATTCTCGCCTGCCACGCGGGAGGCCCGGGTTCGATTCCCGGCCAATGCAACTTCGCTTTTTTTTTTTCCCTTCCCACCCTATTTTTTCCCTTTTCCAGCCCATTTTTTCCACCTGGGACGCAACAAACGATCGCGGCGCGGTGTGAAAACGCCACCTAAAAGTAAAAAAATAAAACGCGTTGGGGTAAAAAAACGATAATTGAAGTTCGTCCCTGGGTGGGCTCGAACCACCAACCTTTCGGTTAACAGCCGAACGCGCTAACCGGTTGCGCCACAGAGACCCGCGCGTCCGAACCCCCCCCGCGCCGCTGCTCGGTGCAGAATTTGGGGGGAAAAAACGGGAAAATTGGGAAATTGGATGGGGGGGGTTGAGGGTGAAGGGGAAAAAGGGGGTGGGAAATAGCGCGGGGGTTCTGGCGCTGTGAAAAAGTGTAAAAAGGGGGGAAAAATGGGGGGGGGGGAATTGGAGGGGGAGGGTCCCCAAAAGAAGAAAAAAAATGGGAAAAAAGGCGGAGGGGAAGGCTGAAAAATGTCTAAAGGTAAAAAAAGAGGGGGTGGGGGGAGGCCGAAAAGGGGGGGAAGGGGGAAAATGGGGGGTATAAGGTTACCGACGAGGATGGGATTCGAACCCACGCGTGCAGAGCACAATGGATTAGCAGTCCATCGCCTTAACCACTCGGCCACCTCGTCCGCGGGGCGCGGGGGGGCCGCCGCGCCGCCATGGGGCGCCCTGCGCCGCGAGAAGGGGGCGTGGCTCCGCGGTGTGGGCGTGGTTTGCGCTGCGGCGTGGCTTCTGATAGGTGGGGTTTGTAAGGGGGCGTGGTTTGAAAGGGGAAGGCGGCGCGGCTTTGCCATATGGGCGTGGTTTGCGTTGGGGCCTTGTTTGTGATAGGCGGTGTTTGGCGAGGGGGCGTGGTTTGAAAGGGGAAGGGGCGCGGCTTCGCGGCGGGGGCGTGGCTTTGTTATATGGGCGTGATTTGCGCTGCGGCGTGGTTTCTGATAGGCGGGTTTGGCGAGGGGGCGTGGTTTGAAAGGGGAAGGCGGTGCGGATTCGCGGCGGGGGCGTGGCTTTGTTATATGGGCGTGGTTTGCGCTGCGGCGTGGTTTCTGATAGGCGGGTTTGGCGAGGGGGCGTGGTTTGAAAGGGGAAGGCGGCGCGGCTTCGCGGCGGGGGCGTGGCTTTGTTATATGGGCGTGGCTTGCGTTGCGGCGTGATTTGTGATAGGCGGGTTTGGCGAGGGGGCGTGGCTTGAACGCGGAAGGCGGCGCCAAGGGCGGCGGCGGGCGCGGGGCGCGCGCAGGGGATGTAGCTCAGCGGTAGAGCGCATGCTTCGCATGTATGAGGCCCCGGGTTCAATCCCCGGCATCTCCACTAAGGGGGGGGATCCCCCCTCGCTTTTTTGGGGGGTTTTAAGGGGGGGCAAAGCCCCGGCGGGGAATTTGAGGCCACCCCACAGCTTATTTTTCCCTCCGGGAAAACCCCGCCGCTTCCCGCTCCCCCCCTGGGTGAGGCGCCGCAACCGGTCTCCGCCCAAGTCGGAATTTTGCCAAATCCGGTTCATCAGCATAAAATAAAACTTCATTTTTTGAGCAGCAGAGTGGCGCAGCGGAAGCGTGCTGGGCCCATAACCCAGAGGTCGATGGATCGAAACCATCCTCTGCTAATTATTTTTCTTTCTTCTATTCCTTAAATCGCTAATTCTGCATTTCCCTCATCGCCAACGATCAACGCCCTCCCCCACCCAATTTCCCTCAATATCTCCCCCTCCTGAACATCACAAATTATTTTCACGCAAGCACCCAACGCTCCCGCACCGCTGTTGAGAACTAAATCCATCTATAGAACTTAGAACTCAATAGCTACCCTATAGAAATCATAGAAATAAGATTACGATGAATAGTTAAGCAAAATGGATCCTCGCGGCTGCGTATTTACAGGCGTTCAAGCAATCTGAAGATTATTCAACACCGCTTATTTATCTTTTATCTATCTATTTATCCCTTCCAAGCTTGGCCTAATCCCCAGCCGAGTTCATCAGTAGATAAATGAGATTAGAAAGGAAATAAATCATTAAATCGCTTCGATTAAGATGTTTGAACCCATACACGCAATAGATAAGAAGTGTGTAGGTAAAGCGGTGTCTGTAGAACGGCTAAGAGGTTAAGTTCTTAGAAAATAGGGTGTCTTAGCCCTTAGAAAATAGTGTTTTAAATAGAATATCAAGAAACCTTGTGAAAAGAATATATTAGTGGCGGATTTGGCGGTGGTAGGTGAACGGTTGGACTCGATCTTAGGGATCTTTTCCAATCTTAACGATTCCCTGATTCTATGAGAAACGTAGACTGGAAATAGCTGACTTTCGTGATCTGGAAACGGACCAACGAACTTCGTGGTCACAAGAAGAACGGAGAAGGATGAGAACCAGCTCGCTGACGGAAAAAGATGGGGTTTTTGTTGCCCAGAAGAACGGAGAATTGAAAAGCAGTGGAAAATCACGGCGGACTTTGTCGAGTAGGTAATTGTTGTAATAACATAGATAAGGTCATCGTTGTAGCACCTAGTTGCCGCTCGCTGAGGTGGTGGCCCAAGAGGGCCAGTGGCATCCTGGCTTGTATCAGGTGTTAAGAAATAGCTAATCGAGGCTTTGAACATTATTGTGTATTTAAGAATAGTTATTCAGAAAAAGATAAATTCCATGAATTGGATAACTACAGGAGTCTTCTATTAATCTACGTCCGTGCTACGCTGCTCATTTTGTCCCTGTAGAGTCCTATCCCATGGCTGGATTAATCACCAGCCGAGTTAATCAGTAGATAAAGATCGATGTAGTAAGGAAAGATGAATAATTGAACATTTGATGATGACATTTTAATTGATGTAGACCTTAGATGAGAATAGGGGTAGGGTAAGCATTCCTAATACAAGTTAAGCGGCCTGATTCTTGGAATTTGAAGACGGTTTTAAATAGATCATTGTAAAACTTGGAGGGAAATAAATGACTTTATGATCTTGCGTCGGAGCAGTGGTTGAAGGGGTCTACGTGGTCGATGCACAGGAACTGAAACGGAACGAAATCAAAAACTGTCTGCTGACCAGAAAAATGAGGAATTGTTAATGCGGGTGGATTTTGATAATCGTGTAATTGCATAATCATGTAATTGTTATAGGAACATATATAAGGTGACAATTGCAAAACTTGGCTGCCGCTCACTGAGGTGCTGGCCCAACTCTGAGTTGTAAATAAAGCAAATCTAGAGATACCCACTTTCTGGTGAAAATTCTTCAACGTCAGGAATGGTGTGGCCAGCAGGAGCAGGGAGGTGATGGTGCCCCTGTATTCGGCACTGGTGAGGCCGCCCCTCGAATCCTGTGTCCAGTTTTGGGCCCCTCAATTCAAGAAGGACATGGAGGTGCTGGAGCGTGGCCAGAGAAGGGCAACGAGGTTGGTGAAGGGTCTGGAGCACAAGTGTTATGAGGAGCGGCTGAGGGAGCTGGGGGTGTTTAGTTTGGAGAAGAGGAGGCTGAGGGGAGACCTTATTGCTCTCTACAGCTGCCTGAAAGGAGGCTGGAGTGAGGTGGGGGTCGGTCTCTTCACCCCCGTAACAAGTGATAGGACGAGAGGAAATGGCCTCAAGCTGCGCCAGGGAAAGTTTAGGTTGGATATTAGGAAAAACTTCTTCACTGAAAGAGTGGTCAGGCCCTGGCACAGGCTGCCCAGGGCAGTGGTTGAGTCCCCATCCCTGGGGGGATTTAAAAGCCGGGGAGATGTGGTGCTTGAGGACATGGTTTAGTGGCGGACTTGGCGGTGGTAGGTTAACGGTTGGACCTGATGATCCTAAGGGTCTTTTCCAACCTTAACAATTCTGTGATTCTATGATTCTATGATCTTCAAGGGAGGAGAGCGCCCGGGCACCCGGTGCGGTGCTCCCGCTTGCTCGGTGGAGCTCAGCGCCAGAATGAGCAAGGCGCTTCGTCCGGTAACGCTATACCCGGGATAATCAGGCTTCCGGAGGGAAAAATTAGGTCCTAAAAGGGCGCTGGGAGCCGCCGGGAGCCGCGGTTGCCCCGAGGCCACGGGCAAACCGCACCGAGCCCCGGGCGAGCGCTCCCGTTTTGGCGCCAAAACCTCACCTTCAGAGCCACCTTGAAAGGGTTAAAACCCACAAGAGCAAGAAAGATGTTGTAAATACCTTTGTCAGATGAGATCAGAAGACCCCCTGGTGTGATTTAAGGATGTTGTGAATACCTCGTTGGACTTGAGGGTGTCCGATGTGATTTAGGGGGTAGCTAGAAGAACAGTTGTAAGATAAGCGGGGCTCTGGGATAATCTCGTTACAGAAAACTCGGCCTTGGGAGAACAGATGAACCATGAAGATGGGAAGAAACAGAAGAACGGCAACAACAGCCTTGAAGGACGACGTCTACGTGATCCTAGGAGTTCGCGCAGAAGCAAATCAGCGAACACAGTGAGGAAGACAACGAGCCTTCATCTGAAGAGCACCACAAGAGACGACTGCGCATGCGAATCAGATATTTACAGATGTTAATAAGTTCCTGGAAAATTCATGTTTATGCATAGCAGTTCTCGGAAATGCTATGAATATGTATGGTTGTATAGGAGATATTCCCTGAAAGTTCAGTAATTCGTTGGAGCGCTTGTGGTGGGGAATCCCCAGCGCTGCAATGAAGAATCCCTGCTGAACGGGAGCTTCGTTGCTGTTGAGTTTTATTTCAGAGATTCTGAGTTTTTTCGTTTCTCCCTTGGGGAGATTCGGGCTGGGGGGAGAAGCATCCGTGGAGTCTTTTTGTATCAGCCTCCTGATTGGTGGATGAGAGGAGCGTCGCGATTGGCCGGCGGAGGAGGCGGTGGGCGGGGCGGAAGTTCTCACCCAGGTCCGCTCCCGCCCTATATAAAAGCGGCGGAGGCGGCGGCGCGCTCAGTCCGCGGCGCGGTGCGTGAGGGAGCGGGGCTGCGTTGGCGCTCGTAGTCACGTACGCGTCCCAGGCCTGTAAACACCAACCAACCGCGTTAATAATCCCTATTTATTCCTGTTTTTCATGTAATTTTATTGGTTTGGGGGGGTTAATTTTTGAGTAGGGGGAGATGGCTAAGGCGGTGTGTCCCTATCGGGCAGCCCGGCGCGGGTGGGGGAGAAAGCGATGGAAAAACGGCTTTGATTTCCCTCGGGAGAAGTAAATTCTTGGCGTTTTGGGTAAAGTTTTTAAAAAAAGGGGGGGAAAGGGAAAATTTAAGCGGCCTCCCCGTCGGGGAATCGAACCCCGGTCTCCCGCGTGACAGGCGGGGATACTCACCACTATACTAACGAGGAGCGGGCTAGCACCCCTGGGCTACCGGTAGCCGAGCCGCACGCGTGGGCCGCGGCTGGGTTCATTGCCTCTCTTTTTTTTTTTCCCCATCCCCCCCCCCGCCGTGGGGGAGCCGCGGGGGGGGAGGCGGCGGCGGGGAGGGGCCACGCGTGGGGGGCGGCGGCGGCAGAGGGAGGGCGAGGGCGGCGGGGGCCAACGCGCGGCGCCGTGGCTTAGTTGGTTAAAGCGCCTGTCTAGTAAACAGGAGATCCTGGGTTCGAATCCCAGCGGTGCCTCCGCCCTGTCGCGCCTTTATCGCGATAGCAGCGCTCCATATTTTACATATTTCCCCCCCCCCTTTTGGTTTGATTTTTTTTTTTTAACCCACATCCCGCCCTTCGAGGGAGGGAGGCGGCACCGCGGTGGAGCCGCGCCGTGGGGGGGTGAACGATCGCGAGTGGGTTGAAAATGAACAAAATGGGTGAAAAAAAAGGGGTTTTTTCGGTTGGTTTCGTATTTTTTCTTCCCCCCCCCCCCCGACCGGGAATCGAACCCGCGGCGCCGCTTCCTGCCCGCCACGGGATCCAAACGGCGCGCAGCCATTGGCTGCCGGGCGGGAAGGCGCGGAGCCAATCAGCGAGCGCGCTTTGGAGCCGCCCCAGGGGAGCGGGGATGAAGCGGGAGCGGCGCCGTTGGGATCCATCCGGATCCCATGGGATCCCCCGGGCCTGCGGCTGCCCCGCGGGGAGGGACACGGCCTCAGCACCGCTCCGACCGCCATAAACCCCCCCCGCCGCCTTCATCACCCTCCTCTTCCTCCTCCATTCGCGCTCGTCGCTGCCCCCCGCAGCCCGGGGAAGCCCTGCCGCGAGGGGCGGGGTTGATAAATTGGGGTCACTTGGGGGGATTTTGGGGTTCAGCCCCACATTCGTGCTCTCAACCCACCAGGGACACGCGGAGCGGAGACGCAAAAGCTGCAAACCAACCGTTTTATTCACCTTTTCGCGGGTAATTAAGCCCGTTTCGGCGCGCAGCGGTTTGGGGGGACGCGACGCCGCGGGTTGAAATCCCGGCGCCAGGAAGGGCTGGGAAAACCCGGTTGCGGAGCCGGGAAAGGCGCGCGACCGGCGTGCGACGCACAACCGGTGCGCGACGCGCGTGACCGGCGTCCGATGCGCGCGACCGGTGCGCGACGCGCGCGAACGGGGAGGGCGGTGCGCGCAACCGGCGCGCGCCACCCCCTCCCCGCCGCGCCACCCCCTCGCACACCCGAAATCGGGGGGGAAGCGAAGCGCCGCCGCGGCGCGGTGACAGCGGGCGCGCGCTCTCCGCCCCCCAAAACCATCGTAACGACCCCGTCGGCAGCGCGGCGGAAAAAGAGTCCCAAAGCGGCGCGGTTTCATCCCAAAGCGGAGGGTGGGCGTTGTCGTCACCCGTCGGCGGCGTCACCCATCGGCGTCGTCACCCGTCGGCGCGTCGCCGTGTCACTCGGGGCTCAGCCAAGCGCCGGCCTCCTCCGCCGCGCGCGGCACGACGAGAAAAACCTCGCAGATCCCTCGGGAGAGGAAATCCCGCAGGAAAGCCCTGCCGGAGGGAGACGTGCCGGTGTCCGTCCGTCCGTCCGTCCCCGCCGCCGTCCCCCCGCCGCCGTCCCCCCCCTACCTCAGCTCCGCCTCGCCGCCGATGACGACGGGCGCCCGGAGTTTGGAATCGAGGTTGTAGTAGGTGCCGTCGAGTTGCCGGACGGCGAACCAGTGCTTGCGCCGGAACGGCAAAGCCACGAACCCCAGCGACAGCCGCGAGGGGACGTTGAGGATGAAGCCCAGGATTTCACCCAGCGCCAACCGCTCCAGCGAGCTGGAAACACCCAAAAACCCACCCAAAAATCAGGATTTAGGGTGCGGATACCCCAAAAAAAAAAGGAATCCGAGGGCGTCGGGGCGCACCGGCGTTTGTCCCACCAAACCGCCGCCAGCCCCAGGCTCTGCAGCGCCGCCATGATGACGTTGACGTCGTAGTTGCCGGTGCCCAAGAGGCTGCGGTGGGGGTTGAGGCGAGCGTCAGGAGCCAATCTATGGTAAAAAAACCGGAGAAATTGGTAAAAATGGGTGAAATGACCCAAAATGGGGTGGTTTTTTGGGGGGGGGGAGGGGCGCGCGCCTGTGGCAGATGGCGTCGGCGGCCCGGCGGGTGAAGCAGGGCCGCTGCAGGACGTTGTTGAGGGCATGGAGGGCGCAGAGCTCCAGGCGCTGGCGCTCGTGGTACGGAGCCGCCACCGCGCCCCGCGGTGACGACGGTGGCGGCGACGACGGTGGCGGTGCTGATGGTGACGATGATGGCGGTGGCGCTGACGATGGCGGCGCTGACGATGGCGGTGGCGCTGACGATGGTGGCGCTGACGATGGTGACGGTGACGATGGCGGTGGCGGTGACGATGGCGGTGACGATGGTGATGGGGGGGGACCCCGCCGCGGTGCTGGGGGCAGGGGGGGCCTGGCTGCCTGCGGGGGAGGGGAATGGAAGGGGGGTGTCAGCGCTGGTGGCACCCCCAAATTACAGCCCCCCCCCCCCAATCCCCTCCAGGCCCCCCCAAGACCCCTTTGGGCCCCCCAAAATCTCCCCCAGGACCCCAAGATCCCCAACCCCCCCCCAATCCCCTCCAGGCCCCCCAAGATCCCTTCGGGCCCCCCCAAAATCTCCCCCAGGACCCCAAGATCCCCCCAGCCCCCCCAGACCTTCCCGACACCCCCAAAATCCCCCCCCAGACCTCGCTGACACCCCCAAACCCCCCCAAGATCCCTTCAGGGGCCCCCCCAGACCCCCCTAAAATCCCCCCCAGAGCTTCCTGAGACCCCCCTGCACCCCCAAAATCCCCCAGTCCCCCCAGACCTTCCCGAGATGCCCCCCAAAATCTACCCCCGACCTTGCTGACACCCCCAGACCCCCCAAAATCCCCCCGAGATCCCCCCCCCCCCTTCCTGAGACCCCCCCCTGCACCCCCAGATCCCTCCCAGACCCCCCTGCACCCCCAGATCCCCCCAAGATCCCCCCCAAAATCCCCCCGACCCCCCCAGCCCTTCCTGAGACCCCCCCCTGCACCCCCAAACCTCCCAGACCCCCCCAAGATCCCCCCAGGCCCCTTGGGCCCTCCCGACACCCCCAGATCCCCCCATATTCCCCCCTGCACCCCCAGACCCCCCCAACCCCCCCGGTGCCCCCCAAACCCCTCAGACCCCCCCAAACCCCCCGGTACCCCGCACCCCCCCCCGCCGCCTCCTCCTCCAGGCCGCTCCGCCGCCCCTCCAGGCCCTTCCTCGGGGTAACCGGACCCCCCGGGACCCCCCCGGCCCGGCCCCGCGCACCCCCCGGTTCCTCCGGGGCCGGCGGCGGCCGCATCCCGGTCCCGGTCCCGGTCCCGGTCCCGGCCTTCGCCCTCCCCCGGGTCGGAACTACGGCTCCCGGCGTGCACCGCGGCTCCCCCCTCCCGGCGTGCACCGCGCCCCCGGCGGACCTCCCTCCCGGCGTGCCTTGCGGCGCGGCCCTTAAGCAGGCAACGGCCGCCGGCGCCATTTCCCGGCGTGCCTTGCGCCGCGCCCCCCCCCCCCGACCTTCCTCCCATCATCCCCCGCGCCCGCCCGCCGCCGCCATGATGGGGCGCAGCCGCCATGGTGCCGGTGTGGCCGCTTTTAATGTCGCCACGGGGTGGCCCCGCACTGGCCACGCACTGGCCACGGGGTGGCCACGGTCCCGCGGCCTCAGCAGAGCTGGACGCATCCGCCGTGTCCGTGGCAGGCTGGGGGGGAGGGGAGAGATGGGGTGACCGGGGGGCTCGGGGGGGGACATGGGGGGGGACATGGGGGGGCACTGGGGACATGGGGGGCTATGGGACAGAGGGGACATGGAGAGAGATGAGGGGACACTGGGGACACGGGAGGGGACAGGGAGACATAGGACACGGAGAGATGAGGGGACATGGGGGGACAGGGGACATGGGGGGACACAGGACATGGAGAGAGATGAGGGGACACTGGGGATATGGGGGGACAGGGGACATGGAGGGAGAGGGGGACACAGGACATGGAGAGATGAGGGGACATGGGGACATACAGGGGACACGGGACACAGGGGGATATAGGGCCATATGGGGGGACAGGGGACACGGGGGGGGGACAGGAGGGGACAGGGCACATGGAGGGACAGGACACGGGGACAGGAGGGGACAGGGGATGTGGAGGGACAGGACACGGGACAGGAGGGGACACAGGGGGGACAGGATGGGACAGGGGACGTGGAGGGACAGGACATGGGGACAGGAGGGGACAGGGGATGTGGAGGGACAGGACACGGGACAGGAGGGGACAGGGGATGTGGAGGGACAGGACACGGGACAGGAGGGGACAGAGGGGACAGGAGGGGACAGGGGACGTGGAGGGACAGGACACGGGGACAGGAGGGGACAGAGGGGACAGGAGGGGACAGGGGATGTGGAGGGACAGGACATGGGGACAGGGGGGACAGGAGGGGACAGGGGACGTGGAGGGACAGGACACGGGGACAGGAGGGGACAGGGGACATGGGGGGGACAGGGGATGTGGAGGGACAGGACACGGGGGACAGGAGGGGACGCAGGGGACAGGAGGGGAGAGGGGACGTGGAGGGACAGGACATGGGGACAGGGGGGGACAGGGGACATGGGGGGGACAGGGGACGTGGAGGGACAGGACATGGGGACAGGGGGGGACAGGGGACAGGAGGGGACAGGGCCGCGGGCGCCCACCCCGCAGGCTGCTCCAGAAGGCGTCGCGGGTGGCATCGCCGGTGACGGCCCCCGGCGCCGCCGGGTTGCGGCGGGTGCTGGTGACGCGCAGCGCCCGTCCCTCGTCCCCCACGCCCGTCACCTCCACCTCCACGATGTGACAGTCGGGGACGCTGCCAGGAGAGGAGGTGACACGCGGCGGGGGACGTCGCGGTGACACCGGGGGGGGGGTGGGGGGGTGGCTCGTCACCCACCTGGGGTCGGCCACCAAGCAGGCGCGGACGCCGTCGAAGCCCAGGCGGGGGGCGGCCACCGCGGCGGCCGCCATGGTGTTGACGTTGTTGGGGGCGAGGGGACAGAGGGGACGCAGGGGACCCTCGTAGAGCACCGCCCGTCCCCCCGCCGCCACCGCCGCCGCCAGCCGCTCCCGCAGCCGCCCCTCCAGGCGGAAGCTCTGCGGGGCCTTCGTCATCGTCACCTTCAGCGCCTGGGGGGCGGGAGGACGCTGTCCCCAAGGCCGGGCACTGTCCCCAACCCCAGATGCGGTCCCCAACCTTGGGTGTTGTCCCCAAAGCCAGATGTGGCCACCAACCTTGAGCATTGTCCCCGAATCTGGGTGTGGCCACCAACCTTGGACATTGTCCCCAACCTTGGACACTGTCCCCAACCTTGGGTGTTGTCCCCAAAGCCAGATGTGGCCACCAACCTTGGACACTGTCCCCAACCCCAGATGTGGCCACCAACCTTGGACACTGTCCCCAACCCCAGATGGGGCCACCAACCTTGGACATCGTCCCCAACCTTGGACACTGTCCCCAACCCCAGATGGGGCCACCAACCTTGGACATCGTCCCCAACCTTGGACATTGTCCCCAAACCCAGATGTGGTCCCCAACTTTGGACATTGTCCCCAACCTTGGACATTGTCCCCAAATCCCAGCGTGGTCCCCAACCTTGGACACTGTCCCCAACGTTGGACACTGTCCCCAACCTTGGACACTGTCCCCAAACCCAGATGTGGCCACCAACCTTGGACACTGTCCCCAAACCCAGATGTGGCCACCAACCTCGGACACTGTCCCCAACCTTGGACACTGTCCCCAACATTGGACATTGTCCCCAAAGCCAGATGTGGTCCCCAACCTTGAGCATTGTCCCCAAATCTGGGTGTGGCCACCAACCTTGGACACTGTCCCCAACCTTGGACACTGTCCCCAAACCCCAGATGTGGCCACCAACCTTGGACACTGTCCCCAACCTTGGACATTGTCCCCAACCCCAGATGTGGTCCCCAACCTTGGACACTGTCCCCAAACCCAGGTTCTGTCCCCAAACCCAGATGTGGTCACAAACCTTGAACACTGTCCCCAACCTCAGACACTGTCCCCAAACCCCAGCATCGTCCCCAAACCCCAGCATCGTCCCCAAACCCCAGCGTCGTCCCCAAACCCCAATGTGGTCCCCAAACCTTGATGTGGTCCCCAGTCCAGACGATGTCCCCAGCTCCACAGTGTCCCACTCCATGGTGTCCCACCTCCTCAGTGTCCCCAACCCCATGGCATCCCAAGCCCCATGGTGTCCCCAACCCCACAGTGTCCCACCCCTTGGTGTCCCCAACCCCATGGCATCCTGAGACACCCCCCATGGTGTCCCCAACCCCCCCAGTGTCCCACCCCTTGGTGTCCCCAACCCCCTGCTGTCCCCAACCCCATGGTGTCCCACCTCCTCAGTGTCCCCAACCCCATGGCATCCCAAGACACCCCCCATGGTGTCCCCAACCCCTTGGTGTCCCCAACACCATGGTGTCCCACCTCCTCAGTGTCCCCAACCCCATGGCATCCTGAGACACCCCCCATGGTGTCCCCAACCCCTTGGTGTCCCCAACACCATGGTGTCCCACCTCCTCAGTGTCCCCAACCCCATGGCATCCTGAGACACCCCCCATGGTGTCCCCAACCCCTTGGTGTCCCCAACACCATGGTGTCCCACCTCCTCAGTGTCCCCAACCCCATGGCATCCCAAGACACCCCCCCATGGTGTCCCCAACCCCCCCAGTGTCCCACCCCTTGGTGTCCCCAACCCTTGGTGTCCCCAACCCCATGGTGTCCCCAACCCATGGTGTCCCACCTCCTCATGTCCCCAACCCCATGGCATCCTGAGACACCCCCCATGGTGCCCCCAACCCCTTGGTGTCCCCAACCCTCTGGTGTCCCACCTCCTCAGTGTCCCCAACCCTCTGGTGTCCCCAACCCCATGATGTCCCACCTCCTCAGCATCCCCAGCCCCATGGCATCCCAAGCCCCATGGTGTCCCCAACCCCACAGTGTCCCACCCCTTGGTGTCCCCAACCCTCTGGTGTCCCCAACCCCATGGCATCCCAAGACACCCCCCAGGGTGTCCCCAACCCCCTGGTGACCCCAACCCCATGGTGTCCCACCCCTTGGTGTCCCCAACCCTTGGTGTCCCCAACCCCATGGCATCCCAAGCCCCTTGCTGTCCCCAACCCCCTGGCGTCCCACCCCTTGCTGCCCCCCCCCCCCGCTGTCCCCGTCCCCGCTGTCCCCGCGGGCGGCTCACGGCCAGCGTGCCAGCCTGGTCCATGCGCCCGATGTCCTCGCAGCCCCACAGGGCGCCGCGGGGGACGTAGAGCGTGTGGCCCCCCCGCGCCGCCGCCCCCCGCAGCCGCCGCTCCGTCTCGGGGTCGGCCAGCGCCGTGGGGGACCCCAGCTGGGGACAGCGGGGGACAGCGGCTCAGGCCACCTCGGCACCCGCGGGACCCCACCGGCCCCGGCGTCCCCACCCTCCCTGGTGTCCCCACTGTCCCCAACCTCCCCATGTCCCCATGTCCCCACCGTCCCCAACCTCCCCACTGTCCCCAACCTCCCCATGTCCCTGCTACCCCATCCCCATGTCCCCAACCTCCCCATGTCCCCACCGCCCCATCCCCACCGTCCCCAACCTCCCCATGTCCCCACCGCCCCATCCCCACCGTCCCCAACCTCCCCATGTCCCCACCGCCCCATCCCCGCCGTCCCCAACCTCCCCACTGTCCCCATGTCCCCACCGCCCCATCCCCACTGTCCCCAACCTCCCCACTGTCCCCATGTCCCCGCCACCCCATCCCCCACTGTCCCCAACCCCCCGTTGTCCCCAGTGTCCCTGCCATCCTGTCCCCTGCTGGCCCTGGTGTCCCCATTGTCACCAAGATGCCATCCCCTCTGTCCCCAACATCCCCATGTCCCCACCACCCCATCCCCACTGTCCCCAACCTCTCCTTGTCCCCATTGTCCCCACCACCCCATCCCCAGTGTCCCCAACCTCCCCATGTCCCCACATCCCCACTGCCACTGTCCCCACCATCCCCACTGTCCCCAACCTCCTCATTGTCCCCATCTCCCCACCACCCCATCCCTGCTGTCCCCAACCCCCCCATTGTCCCCACCCCCCATCATCACTGTCCCCAACCTTGTCCCCACGTCCCCCCCGCCGCCCTGTCCCCGCTGTCCCCAGCCCGTGCCCCGTGTCCCCACCCCCCCATCCCCACTGTCCCCAACCTTGTCCCCACATCCCCCCCGCCGCCCTGTCCCCGCTGTCCCCAACCCCCCCCCATTGTCCCCACCCCCCCATCCCCACTGTCCCCAACCTTGTCCCCACGTCCCCCCCGCCGCCCTGTCCCCGCTGTCCCCAATCCCCCCATTGTCCCCACCCCCCATCCCCACTGTCCCCAACCTTGTCCCCACGTCCCCCCCGCCGCCCTGTCCCCGCTGTCCCCAACCCCCCCCATTGTCCCCACCCCCCCATCCCCACTGTCCCCAACCTTGTCCCCACGTCCCCCCCACCGCCCTGTCCCCGCTGTCCCCAGCCCGTGCCCCGTGTCCCCACCCCCCCATCCCCACTGTCCCCAACCTTGTCCCCACGTCCCCCCCGCCGCCCTGTCCCCGCTGTCCCCAACCCCCCCCCATTGTCCCCACCCCCCATCCCCACTGTCCCCAACCTTGTCCCCACATCCCCCCCGCCGCCCTGTCCCCGCTGTCCCCAGCCCGTGCCCCGTGTCCCCACCATGAAGTCAGCGTGGGCCAGGATGTCCTCGCCGTGCTCCTGGGCCACGCAGGGATGTGCCACCTCCACCACCAGGTCCACCTCCCTGGGGACACGGGGCGGCACGGGGACATGGGGGACCCTGGGGACGCGGGGTGGCACCGGGACGTGGGGAGACCATGGGGACACGGGGTGGCACGGGGACATGGGGGACCATGGGGACATGGGGGACCATGGGGACACGGGGACATGGGGGACCCTGGGGACGCGGGGTGGCACCGGGACGTGGGGGGACCCTGGGGACGCGGGGTGGCACGGGGA
Organism: Theristicus caerulescens; assembly: GCA_020745775.1. NCBI lineage: Eukaryota > Metazoa > Chordata > Aves > Pelecaniformes > Threskiornithidae > Theristicus > Theristicus caerulescens. The sequence goes on from JAJGSR010000065.1 coordinate 36,314, forward strand.
CATGGGGGACTGTGGGGACACGGGGTGGCATCGCGACGTGGGGGACCCTGGGGACACGGGGAGATGGGGGGACACGGGGAGATGGGGGGACCCTGGGGACACGGGGTGGCACCGCGACATGGGGGACTGTGGGGACATGGGGACATGGAGGGTCCTGGGGACGAGGGGTGGCACCAGGATGTGGGGAGACCATGGGGACATGGGGTGGCACGGGGACATGGGGGACCCTGGGGACATGGGGACATAGGGGGACCCTGGGGGCACAGGGTGGCACTGGGACGTGGGGGGACCCTGGGGACGCGGGGTGGCACCAGGACGTGGGGGGACCCTGGGGACGCGGGGACATGGAGGGCCCTGGGGATGAGGGGTGGCACCAGGATGTGGGGGGACCATGGGGACACGGGGTGGCACGGGGACGTGGGGGGACCCTGGGGACGCGGGGTGGCACCGGGACGTGGGGGGACCCTGGGGACATGGGGTGGCAGTGGGACATGGGGGGACCCTGGGGATGAGGGGTGGCACTGGGACATGGGGGGACCCTGGGGACATGGGGGTCTGGGGAGGTGACAGGAGGTGGCAGGGTGGCATGGAGGAGGGGGAGTGGGGGTGACATGGGGGTCCTGGGGGTGACATTGGGGTCCCGGGGGTGACATTGGGGTCCCAGGGTGACACTGGGGTCCTGGGGGTGACATAGGCTCCCAGGGTGACAGTGGGGTCCCGGGGGGGGGCACTGGGGTCCCAGGGTGACATTGGGGTCCCAGGGTGACACTGGGGTCCCGGGGGTGACAGTGGGGTCCCGGGGTGACATTGGGGTCCCAGGGTGACACTGGGGTCCCGGGGGTGACATTGGGGTCCCGGGGTGACATTGGGGTCCCAGGGTGACAGTGGGGTCCCGGGGGTGACAGTGGGGTCCCAGGGTGACACTGGGGTCCCGGGGGGGGCACTGGGGTCCCGGGGTGACAGTGGGGTCCCAGGGTGACACTGGGGTCCCGGGGGGGGCACTGGGGTCCCGGGGTGACAGTGGGGTCCCAGGGTGACACTGGGGTCCCGGGGTGACACTGGGGTCCCGGGGGGCACCCACCGCTGGGGCAGCAGGCGGAGGTCGGGCAGGCGCAGGGGGGGGGGGCAGCGCCCGCAGCCGCCCCTCGTCCCGCGCCCAGACGAAGGCCAGAGCCAGGCCCAGGGGGGGGGCCCCGCGCCAGCAGCTGCCCCGCCAGGAACTGCCCTGGGGACAGGGGCACTGTCACCCCCTGTCACCCCTGTCACCCCCCTGGCACCCCTGTCACCCCTGTCACCTCCTGTCACCCCCCCGTCACCCCCATGGCACCCCCCCCGTCACCCCCTGTCACCCCCTGTCACCTCCTGTCACCCCCCCGTCACCCCCTGTCACCTCCTGTCACCCCCCCGTCACCCCCATGGCACCCCCCCGTCACCCCCTGTCACCCCCTGTCACCTCCTGTCACCCCCCCGTCACCCCCTGGCACCTCCTGTCACCCCCCTGTCACCCCCATGGCACCCCCCTGTCACCCCCTGTCACCTCCTGTCACCCATGGCACCCCCCCTGTCACCCCCCTGTCACCTCCTGTCACCCCCCATCCCCAGGAACTGCCCCCCCAATTGCCCCCAGTTGCCCCCATAGACCCCAATTACCCCAATTGCCCCCATAGGTCCCCAATTGCCCCCAGTTGCCCCCAGTTACCCCCCAACCCCCCCGATTCACCCCATTGCCCCCCAGTTGCCCCCCAGTTGCCCCCTTTTACCCCCTCAATTGCCCCATAGCCCCCCCTTACCCCTCCAATTGCCCCATTTACCCCCCAATTACCCCCAGTTGCCCCCAGTTACCCCTCTAATGCCCCTTTGGCCCCCAGTTACCCCCCAATTGCCCCCAGAGCCCCCTTTTACCCCCTCAATTGCCCCATAGCCCCCCCTTGCCCCCCCAATTGCCCTAATTAACCCCTTAATTGCCCCATTTACCCCCCCCAATTACCCCCAGTTGCCCCCAGAGCCCCCCCTTACCCCAATTACCCCCTTAATTGCCCCCATTTACCCCCAATTGCCCCATTTACCCCCAATTACCCCCAATTGCCCCCCAATTACCCCCTATTGCCCCCCTAGGCCCCATTTACCCCCTATTGCCTCCCACCCCCCCCCAGCCCCTCAATACCCCCCCCAGCTCCCCCTCCCAGTCCCTCCCAGTCCCCCCAGTACCCAACTGGCCGTAGCCCAGGATCCCCACGCGGCGACACCGCGGGGCCTCCGCCTGCGCCATGGCCTGGGGGGGGGCGGGGTCAAGGGTCAGAGGTCAAGGGGTTGGGGGGGCACCGAGGGCTGCCCCCCACTCTGACCCCCAACTGCCCCACTGAGCCCCATAACTGCCCCCTCTGACCCCCAACTGCCCCCCCCGAGCCCCATAACTGCCCCTGAGCCCCATAACTGCCCCCTCTGACCCCCAACTGCCCCCCCGCCCCATAACTGCCCCCTCTGACCCCCCAACTGCCCCCCCGAGCCCCATAACTGCCCCCTCTGACCCCCAACTGCCCCCCCACCCCATAACTGCCCCACTGAGCCCCATAACTGCCCCCCACTGACCCCCAACTGCCCCCCACCCCATAACTGCCCCACTGAGCCCCATAACTGCCCCCTCTGACCCCCAACTGCAACCTCTGACCCCCCAACTGCCCCCCCGAGCCCCATAACTGCCCCTCCTGCCCCGTAACTGCCCCCCTGCCCTATAACTGCCCCTCTGAGCCCCATAACTGCCCCCCCGATCCCCATAACTGCCCCCCACCTACCCCTCCAGCCCCCCAACTGCCCCCCCCATTGCCCCTCCCCCCCCCACCCCCCCTAATTACCCCCTAATTGCCCCCCCCCGGCCCTCCCCAGCCCCCACCTGCCCCGAGTCGCGGCGGTTCGGCCTTTGCCCCACCCCCACCCCCCCTCCCCTCCCCCCCCCCCGGGCTGGTTAATGCTCAACCCGGCCCCGCCTGGGTCCATTCCGGGGGGGGGGGGGAGGGGGAGGGGCGGGCGCCTGGGTCCCTTTTTTGGGGGGGGGGGGGAGGGGCCCCATCACCCGGCGCCGTTGCCATAGCGACAGCTCCGCAGCCCCCCCCCCCATCCCGCCGTTGCCATGGCGACCTCTCTGCAGCACCGTTACCGCGGCAACCGGGGGGGGGGGGCGGGGCGGGGGGCGGTTCCCTCCCCTCCCCCTTTCCTTGTGCAGTGTTGCCATGGCGACCGCCGCAGTGCCCCTCCCCCTCCCCAAGCGCAGTGTTACCGTGGCAACCGGCCCGTTGCCATGGCGACCAGCCCCCCCCCCCCCATCGCAACCAGGGGACCCAGGCGTCCGGGGACCCTCCCCCCCCCAAGCGCCCCCGGTTGCCATGGCAACGGTGGGGACCCCCCCCCTCCCCCCCCCGGGTCCCCTCCCGGCCGTGGCGTGGCCTTGGTGTGGCCTTAGCGTGGCCTTGGCGTGTGCCCAACCCCCCGGCCACGCCAAGGCCACGCCGGCGACACGGACACGCCAGCGACACGGACACGCCAGCGACACGCCCGCGACACGGACACGCCCGCGACACGGACACGCCCGCGACACGGACACGCCAGCGACACGCCCGCGACACGGACACGCCCGCGACACGCCCGCCGCAGGCCACGCACGCCACGCACACGGCAAACACACGCCAAGAACACACCAAGGACAAAATCACATGGCAAGGACATGCCAAGAACACGCCAAGCCCACACAACGCACACGCCACGCACAACCCAAGCCCACGCCAAGCACATGCTAAGGACACGCCACCCCACGCACACGCCAAGCCCACGCCAAGGGCACCTCATGCACACGCCAAGCCCACGCCACACAAATGCCAAGCACACGCCAAAGCCATGTCAGACACACGCCAAGCACACGCCAAAGCCATGCCAAGCCCATGTCACGCAAACGCCAAACCCACACCAGGCACACGCCAGGCACAGGCCAAGCCCACGCCAAGCCCATGTCAGACACACGCCAAGCTCATACCAAGCCCACGCCACGCACACACCAAGCCCACACCAAACCCATACCAAGCCCACGCCAAGCCCATGCCAAACCCATACCAAACCCACACCGAGCACACGCCATGCACACGCCAAGCCCACGTCAGACACACACCAAGTTCATACCAAGCCCCCGCCACGCACAGACCACGCACACGCCAAGCACACGCCAAGCACACACCAAACCCATGCTAAACCCACACCAAGCCCATGCCAAGCCCCCGCCACGCACAGACCACGCACACGCCAAGCCCATGCCATGCACACGCCAAGCCCATGCCAAATCCACGCCACGCACGCACCAAACCCACGCCGAGCACACGCCACGCACACGCCAAGCACACACCAAACCCACACCAAGCCCCCGCCACGCACAGACCACGCACACGCCAAGCCCACGCCACGCACACGCCAAGCACACGCCAAGCCCATGCCAAACCCATGCCACGCACACACCAAACCCACGCCAAGCACACGCCAAGCCCATACCAAATACACGCCAAGCACACACCAAACCCATGCTAAACCCACGCCAAGCCCACGCCAAGCCCATGCCAAGCACACACCAAACCCACACCAAGCCCCCGCCATGCACAGACCACGCACACACCAAACCCACGCCAAGCACACGCCAAGCACACACCAAACCCATGCTAAACCCACGCCAAGCCCACGCCACGCACACGCCAAGCACACGCCAAGCCCACGCCACGCACACGCCAAGCCCACGCCAAGCACACGCCACGCACACGCCAAGCACACGCCAAGCCCCCGCCACGCCCCCGCCGAGCCCCCGCCGAGCCCCGGCGGCAGAGAGGCGCCGGCTGGAAACACCGTGATGGATTTTATTAAAATAGGAAAGTGTCGGCCGCGGCGAATTAAAAAATCCCCCCGCGGGCCTAGAAAAGCCCCCGGGGCCCCCCCGCCCCCCCCCCCCCGGGCCCCCCCATCCCCCCCTGCCCCGGGGGGGGGAGGGGCCGGGGTGGGGGAGGGGCGGCGGGGGGGCCGCAAGCAAGCGAGAGCGCGGGGGGAGGGGGGCGGGGGGGGGGGGAGGGCGCACGAGGCCCCGCGGCGCACGAGGGCCGTTGCACGAGGCCCCGTGTTGCACGAGGCCGTTGCACAAGGTCGTTGCACGAGGGCCGTTGCACCAGGCCCCGTGTTGCACGAGGCCCCGTGTTGCACGAGGCCGTTGCACGAGGCCGTTGCACGAGGCCGTCGCGTCTGTGTCTCTCGCACGTCCTCTCCTCGTGGGGCTCCGGAGCGGGAGGGGGGGGTGCGCGCGCAGCCGTTGCACGAGGCCCCGTGTTGCACGAGGCCGCCGGCGCACGAAGCTGCCGTCACACAGAGCCGCCGGCGCACGAGGCCCCGTGTCGCACGAGGCCGCTGTTGCACGAGGCCCCGTGTTGCACAAAGCCACCATTGCACGAAGCCGCCGGCGCACGAGGCCCCGTGTCGCACGAGGCCGCCGTCGCCCGGCCCGGCCCATCCACGTCTCTTGCACGTCCTCCTCGTGAAGGGGGCACGCGGCGGTGCCTTGCACGAGGCCGCGCGTTGCACGAGGCTGCCATTGCACAACGCTGGTGCGGTGCACGAGGCCGGGCGTTGCACGAGGATCCGTGCCGCACAGGGCCGCGCTTCGCACGGGGGGACTGCATTGCGTGAGGTTGTGCGTTGCACAAGGCCGCCATTGCACAAGCCCCGTGCATCGCACAAGAGCACGATTGCACAAGGCCGTGCAGCGCACAAGTCCCTCGTTGCACAAGCCCGTGCGTTGCACAATACTGTGCATTGCACCGCTCCTCCCTTGCAAAACACTGTGCGTTGCACAAGACCCGCGTTGCACGATGCCGTGCACCGCGCGACCCTGTGCATTGCACAAGTCCTTCATTGCACGAGGCTGTGCATTGCACAAGTCCTTCGTTGCAAAGCACCATGCATTGCACGATCCCGTGCATTGCACAAGTCCTTCTCTGCAACAAGCCGTGCATTGCACAATGCTGCGCGTCGCACAAGTCCCTCGTTGTGCAACGCTGTGCATCGCACGACCCCGTGCATCGCACGAGTCCCTCACTGCAAAGCGCCGTGCATTGCACGATGCTGTGCATCGCACAAGTCCTTCATTGCACAACACCGTGCATTGCACAAGTCCTTCGCTGCACGACGGCGTGCATTGCACACCGCCGTGCTTTGCTGCAAAACACCGTGCGTTGCACAACACCGTGCATCGCACGAGTCCTTCGTTGCACGAGGCCGTGCATCACACACCACCGTGCGTGGCACCGGGCCTCCCCTCGTGCAACCCCGTGCATCGCACACACACCCCCCCGCTGCAAACCACTGTGCGTCGCACGACCCCGTGCGCGGCACAAGTCCTTCATTGCAAAACACCGTGCGTCGCACGCCGCTGCGCTCTGCTGCGAAGCGCCGGGCACGGCGCGACCCCGTGCGCGGCACCAGTCCGTCATCGCACGACCCCGTGCATCGCACGCCGCCGTGCGCCGCACGAGTCCGTCGCTGCAAAGCACCGCGCATTGCACGATGCTGCGCATCGCGCGAGTCCCTCATTGCACGACGCCGTGCGTCGCACGAGTCCTTCGTTGCACGGCGGCGTGCATTGCACCCCGCCGTGCTTTGCTGCAAAACGCCGTGCGTTGCACAACACCGTGCATCGTGCAACGCCGTGCGTCGCACGAGTCCTTCGTTGCACGGCGGCGTGCATTGCACCCCGCCGCGCTTTGCTGCAAAACGCCGTGCTCTGCTGCAAACCCCTGTGCATTGCACGACACCGTGCGTCGCACGAGTCCTTCGTTGCACGGCGGCGTGCATTGCACCCCGCCGTGCTTTGCTGCAAAACGCCGTGCGTTGCACAACACCGTGCGTCGTGCAACACCGTGCGTTGCACGAGTCCTTCGTTGCACGACACCGTGCGTTGCACGAGTCCTTCGTTGCACGACGGCGTGCATTGCACCCCGCCGCGCTTTGCCGCGAAGCGCCGTGCGCCGCGTCCTTCGTTGCACAAGCGCTCCCTCGTCACGCGCGCGTCGCACAAGTCCCTCGCTGCAAAAGCCCCCTCCCCCCCTCATCACCCCCCCTCCCCAAACCCCCCCAAAAAACCCCTCCCCCCCCCCCATTGCCGCCGCGGCGGTTGGGCGGCGGCGTTGGGGGGCTGGGGGGGGTGGGGGGGAGGGGGGGGAGGGGAGGGCCCCCCTCAGGCGGGGGTGGGGGGAGGGGTCAGATCTGGGTCTCCTGCACGTTCTCCTTGGAGGGGCTCTTGAAGAGCAGGGGTTCGTGCACCGAGTTGAGCAGCGGGTTCTTGCCGCAGCCCAGCGCCGCCCCGCTGTTGCCGTAATGGGCGGCGAAGGCGGCGTAACGGTCGAGGTGATCGCGCTCCAACGCCGGCAGCGCCAACCGGTTGTCGCCGCCGCCGCCGCCGCCGCCGCCGCTTCCACCGCCGCCGCCGCCCGCCAGCTCGTCCTCCACGTTGACGATCTCGACGGCGCGCGCCGGGCCGCCGCGGTGCTTGTGGCGTTGGTGTTGCTTGCGGAGCTTGTAGAAGGCCACCAACATGACGGCCGCCATGAAGGTGATGGCCACGAAGCAACCGATGATGATCTTGGTGGTCTTCAAGACGTCGTCCAAATCCTGCAACCCCCCGCCCGCCCCCGCCGCCGCCGCCGTGATGGGGACGGTGAAGGGTTTACCGGTAGCGCGGGTAGCCGGCGCCGCCGTAGAACCGCCGGCGGCTTCCCAACCGGCGGTGGGCGCCGGGGCGGTTTGCGGAGCCGGTTCCTCGCCGCCGGCGTCGGTGGTTTCCACCGTGACGGTGGTGAAGTAGGTGTAACCGGTAGCGGCGGCGGCGGCGGCGGCGGCGGCATCGGCGGCCGAGACGTTGAGCGTGGCGGAGGCGGTGGTGTTGCCGGCGGCGTTGGTGACCATGCAGGTGTACTGCCCCGTGTCCTGCACGGTGACGTTGGTGAAGTTGAGCGTGCCGTCGTGGAGGACGGAGATCCTCACCCGGTAAGAACCGTGCGTCATCAACGTCCCGTTGGGCGTCAACCAGTTGACCGACGTCATGGCGGTACCGGTTCGGCACTTGAGTTCGGCCGCCATCCCTTCGGTGACGTTGAGGTCGGCGGGGGGTTCGACGATGACGGGGGCGTAGCAGGTGAAGTGCCCGGGTTCCAGCTCGCCCAGGTAACGCCCGCGCAAGGCCGGCGGCGCGTGGCAGCGGGCGCAGCAACTGGTGTTGCTGGGCACCGTCTCCCTCAGCCACCAACTCAACCAAAGGACGTCGCAATCGCACCGCCAAGGGTTGTGGTGGAGGTGGACCCGCTCCAGGCGGTGCAAGGGGGCGAAGAGGTCGTGGGGCAGCGAGGCCAGCTCGTTATGGGCCAAATTCAGCTCTTCCAAAGCTTTGAGGTCATCGAAGGCGTTCCGCTCCACCGCCGCCACCCGGGCGTGCATCAACCACAGCTTCCTCAAGCTGCCCAACCCCTGGAAGGAACCGGGCCGGACGCGCCCCAACCGATTACCCGACAGCTCCAGTTCCTCCAACCGTACCAAAGCCGTCAAGTTGGGGATCTCCTTCAGGTTGCACATCCCCAAGTTCAAGTAGCGAAGGTTGACCAAACCCTCGAAGGCGGCCTCCGAGATGTACTCCAGGCGCTTGAGCTCGCCCAGGTCCAGGCGCCGCAGGGAGGGGACGCGGTTGAAGGCGTAGGAGGGGATGCTCTCGATGGGGTTGTTGCGCAACCAGAGCTCGCGGAGCTTGGAGAGGTACTCGAAGGCTTGGGTGGGGACGGTGGTCAAGCGGTTGTCGAAGAGCTCCAAGGTGTTGAGGTTGGGGAGGCCGTTGAAGGCGCCCACCTCCACCTTGCGCACCAGGTTGCGGCTCAGCTGGAGGATCTCCAAGTGGCGGAGGTGCTTGAAGGTGTCGGTGCGGATCACCTGGATGTGGTTCTCCTGCAGGTTCAGGTAGCGGGTGTTGACCGAGATGCTCGCCGGCACCTCCAGCAGCTCCCGGCGGGTGCAGATCACCCGACTCGCTTGGTTGCTGCAGGAACAAGCCGCCGGGCAGGAGGTCGGAGCCGCCGCCGGCGCCGCCGGGGCCAACAGCAGCAGCAGCAGCAGCAGCAACGCCGGCGGCGGCAGCGGCAGCGGCATCCTAACGGGCGCCGGTGCCGCCATGGCCAAGGGGCATCGTCCGGCTTCAGGGCCCCGGGTGGTGCTGCAAGGAGAGGGGAGAGGGGGGTTAGGAGGGCGCAGCGGGGGCGGTGGCGCGGCGGGCGCGGGCGGCTCGGGGCAACCTGCACCGCGCAGGGGCAACGCACCGCGGCGCGCGGGCGCCGCCTTGCGCCGTGCGGGGGCAGTTTGGTGCGATTTGCACCACGCGCGGGCAACGCGACGCAGCACGCGGGGGCAGCTCGGTGCAATCTGCACCGCGCACAGGCGACAAAATGCACCGTGCGTGCGCGTGGGCAGTGCCGTGCGCCGTGCATGGGCAAAGCGATGCATCGTGCGTGTGCACGGTCAACGCCGTGCAGCGTGCAGGGGCAGCTCGGTGCAACATGCACCATGCACAGGCAATGCAACGCGTCGTGCATGTGCACGGTCAACGCCATGCAGCGTGCAGGGGCAGCTCGGTGCAACATGCACCATGCACAGGCAATGCAACGCGTCGTGCATGTGCACGGTCAATGCCGTGCGCCGTGCAGGGGGCAAAAACCGCACCATGCATGCGCATAGTCAATGCAATGCAGCTGCAGGGGCAGCTCGGTGCAGCATGCACCGTGCATGGGCAAAGCAATGCATCGTGCACATGCATGGTCAATGCAATGCACTGTGCAGGGGCAGCTTGGGGCAGTCTGCACCATGCACAGGCAATAAAATGCATCGTGCACATGCATGGTCAATGCAATGCACTGTGCAGGGGCAAACAAATGCACCATGCACCTGCACGGTCAATGCAACGCAGCACGCAGGGGCAGCTCGGTGCAACACGCACCATGCACAGGCAACAAAACGCACCGTGCATGTGCACGGTCAATGCAATGCACCGCGCAGGAGCAATGCAATGCATCGTGCATGTGCACGGTCAATGCAGTGCAACAGGCAGGGGCGGTTTGGTGCAGCACGCACCATGCAGGGGCAAAAAAAATGCACCGTGCATGGTCAGTGCAATGCAGCATGCAAGGGCAGCTCAGGGCAATGTGCACCATGCACAGGCAATGCAACGCATCGTGCGCGCGCACCAGCAACGCGACGCACCGTGCAGGGGCCAAAAAATGCATCGTGCATGGGCATGGGCAATGCAGCGCACCGGGCACGGGCAGCTCGGTGCAATGTGCAGCGCGCAGGGGCAATGCAATGCATCGTGCACGTGCACAGGCTACGCCATGCACCGTGCAGGGGCAGCTTGGTGCAGCGTGCACCGCGCACGGGCAAAAAAATGCATTGCGCATGCGCACCAGCAACGCGCTGCACCGTGCACAGGTAGCCCGGTGCAGAGTGCACCATGCACGGGCCGTGCAACGTGTTGCACACGTGCATGGTCAATGCGACGCGCCGCGCAAGGGCAGCGCCGTGCGACGTGGACCATGCACCGTGCACGGCCACCTTGTTGCAACGAGCACCGTGCACGGGGCGTGCAATGCGCGCTGCGCGTGCACAGTTGATGCAATGCAGTTTGCACGGGCCGTGCAACGCGCGCTGTGCACACTTGGACCCTGCATCCACGCCTGGTGCAAGCACCCGTGCGCCGTGTGCTGCACCGTGCATGGCTGCAACCACCGTCGCCTCCTCGCGCCCGTCCAGGCTCCCCCAGGAGCAGCCTTGCACACGCGTGTGCGTGCACAACCCTGCACGTCACTGCACGGCCATGCACACGCGCGTGTGCACGCACCCGCGCTCGCATCCTGAGCGCAGGCCTGCATCCGGGTGCTTGCACACGCGTGTGCACACGTGACGGTACAACGATGCACACACCTGCTTGCACACCCATCCTTGCACACCCAGGCGCCCGCACACTCGTGTGCATCCCACCCGGACACATGCACACGCGCACACGCATCCACGTGCACGCCCACACGCGTGTGCACCCCCATCCCTGCGCACGCCCCTGTGCACGCACGCGTGTGCACACCCCCAGCCCAGCAGCGGTGCACGCACCTCCCCGTGCACACGCACGCGTGTGCAATCCTATCCCTGCACACACACATGCACACGCGTGTGCACCCTATCCTAGCACACAGACACCTGCACGCACACGCGTGTGCACCCCCATCCCTGTACACCGCTGCATGCACACGCGTGTGCAACTCCATCCCTGCACACACGCGTGTGCATGCACACACCTGTGCAACCTCATCCCTGCACACCCCCACGTGCATGCACACGCGTGTGCAACCCCATCCCTGCACACCCCTGCACGCACACACGTGTGCAACCTCGTGCCTGCACAGATGTGCATGCACACATGTGCAACCCCATCCTTGCAACCCCCCACGTGCATGCACACGCGTGTGCAACCCCATCGCTGCAAATGTGCATGCACACACGCGTGTGCAACCCCATCCCTGCACACCGCTGCATGCACACGCGTGTGCAACCCCATCCCTGCACACACGCGTGTGCAACCCCATCCCTGCACACCGCTGCATGCACACACGTGTGCAACCCCATCCCTGCACACCCCGTGCATGCACACGTGTGTGCAACACCATCCCTGCAACCCCCCAAATGCATGCACACGCGTGTGCAACCCCATCTCTGCACACACGCGTATGCAACCCCATCCCTGCACACCCCTGCATGCACACGCGTGTGCAACCCCATCCCTGCAGAGCTGCATGCACATGCATGTGCAAACCCATCCCTGCACGCCCCTGCATGCACACGCGTGTGCAACCCCATCTCTGCACCCCCACGTGCATGCACACACGTCTGCAACCCCGTCGCTGCAGAGCTGCATGCACACGCGTGTGCAACCCCATCGCTGCACCCCCTGCATGCGCCCGCGCGTGCCCCCCCTCCCTGCACCCCCACCCCTGCCCGCACACGCCGGAGCCCCCCCCATCCCCGCCCCCCTCCCCGCGCACGCACACGCGCGTGCCCCCCCCTCCCCCCCCGTGCACGCGCAGCCCCATCCCGCCCCCCCCACCCCACCCCCCACCCATGGGTGCCCCCCGCGCCCGCCACGGCCTACCCCGCACCCCCGGCCTGCTCGGCCGCGCAGCCTTCCTCCCTCCTCCTCCTCCTCCTCCCCCTCCCCCTCCCCCCGCTCCTTCCTGCCCCCCCCCTTCCTGCACCCCCCCTTTCCCCTTCCTGCCCCCCCCCGCCCGGCTGCAGCCCCCTCCCCCCCCCCATCCCCCACCCCGCTCGCCTCCGCCCGCCGCCGCGCGCCTGCCAGCCGCTGCCTGCACCCCTGCAACCTCCTGCCTGCACCCCTGCCTGCACCCCTGCATCCCCCTGCCTGCACCCCTGCCTGCACCCCTGCCTGCACCCCCTGCAACCTCCTGCCTGCACCCCTGCCTGCACCCCTGCCTGCACCCCCCCGCCTGCACCCCCCCGCCTGCACCCCTGCAACCTCCTGCCTGCACCCCTGCCTGCACCCCCCCCGCCTGCACCCCCCTGCCTGCACCCCCTGCAACCTCCTGCCTGCACCCCTGCAACCTCCTGCCTGCACCCCTGCCTGCACCCCTGCCTGCACCCCTGCAACCTCCTGCCTGCACCCCTGCCTGCACCCCTGCCTGCACCCCTGCAACCTCCTGCCTGCACCCCTGCCTGCACCCCCCCGCCTGCACCCCCGCACCCCCCTGCCTGCACCCCCTGCCTGCACCCCCTGCCTGCACCCCCCTGCCTGCACCCCTGCAACCTCCTGCCTGCACCCCTGCCTGCACCCCCATTCACCCCCTGCCTGCACCCACGTGCAACCCCCTTCATCCCCTGCCTACACCCCTGCCTGCACCCCTGCAACCTCCTGCCTGCACCCCCCCGCCTGCATCCCCCTGCCTGCACCCCTGCAACCTCCTGCCTGCACCCCTGCCTGCACCCCCTGCAACCTCCTGCCTGCACCCCTGCAACCTCCTGCCTGCACCCCTGCCTGCACCCCCTGCAACCTCCTGCCTGCACCCCTGCAACCCCCTGCCTGCACCCCCTGCCTGCACCCCTGCCTGCACCCCTGCCTGCACCCCTGCAACCTCCTGCCTGCACCCCCTGCAACCCCCTGCCTGCACCCCTGCCTGCACCTCCATTCACCCCCTGCCTGCACCCACGTGCAACCCCCTTCATCCCCTGCCTGCACCCCTGCCTGCACCCCTGCCTGCACCCCTGCCACATCGCTCCCTCGCACCCCTCTTCTTCCCCCTCTTGCACCCCCTCTTCCCGCACCCCAACTTGCTGCACCCCCTCCTTGCACCCCTTCTTGCACCCCCCTCCTTGCACCCCCTTTTGCACCCCCATTGCACCCCAACTTGCATCGCTCTTCCTTGCACCCCCTCCTTGCACCCCTTTATTGCACCCCCTCTTCTTGCATCCCCCTCCTTGCACCCCCCTTGCATCCCCTTATTGCACCCCCTTCTTGCACCCCCCTCCTTGCACCCCCTTTTGCACCCCCATTGCACCCCAACTTGCATCGCTCTTCCTTGCACCCCCTCCTTGCACCCCTTTATTGCACCCCCTCTTCTTGCATCCCCCTCCTTGCACCCCCCTTGCATCCCCTTATTGCACCCCCTTATTGCACCCCCCTCCTTGCACCCCCTTTTGCACCCTCCTTGCACCCCAACTTGCTGCACGCTTTCTTGCACCCCCTCCTTGCACCCCCTTTTGCACCATCTCTTGCACCCCCTCTTCTCGCACCCCCTTTTGCACCCCCTCTTCTTGCAGCCCCCTCCTTGCACCCGCCCTCCTTGCACCCCCTCTTCTTGCACCCCTCTTGCACCCCTTTTGCACCCCCTCTAATTGCAGCCCCTCTTGCACCCCCTCTTCTTGCACCCCCTCCTTGCACCCCAACTTGCTGCACGCTTTCTTGCACCCCCTCCTTGCACCCCTTTATTGCACCCCCTCCTTGCACCCCCTCTTTGCACCCGCCCTCCTTGCACCCCCTCTTCCCGCACCCCAACTTGCTGCACCCCCTCCTTGCACCCCCTTGCACCCCTTTTGCACCCACCTTGCACCCCAACGTGCATCGCTCTTTCTTGCACCCCCTCCTTGCACCCCAACTTGCTGCACCCCTCCTTGCACCCCCTCCTTGCACCCCTTTATTGCACCCCCTCCTTGCACCCCCTCTTCTTGCAGCCCCCTCCTTGCACCCCTTTTGCACCCCTTTATTGCACCCCCTCCTTGCACCCCCTCTTCTTGCAGCCCCCTCCTTGCACCCCCTTTAATTGCAGCTCCTTTTGCACCCCCCTCGCACCCCCCCGCCGCCCCCCCCCGCCCCCCTTGCGGCCCCCCAGCCCGGGGCTCCCCGCCCCCCATCAGCCTTCCCATGCACGCGGCGGTGCAGCCCCCGCCCCCCCCCCCCGCGGCCCCCGCGCTGCCGCCGCCCGCCCCGGCCCCCCGACAGCGCCCGGGGGGGCCCCGAGACTGCGGGGGGGGGGGGGCAACTGCACAGGGCCCCCCCAAACTGCACAGGGCCCCCCCCCATTGCACAGGGCCCCCCCACACTGCACAGAGCCCCCCCCCATTGCACAGGGCCCCCCCCATTGCACAGGGCCCCCCCCCATTGCACAGGGCCCCCCCCCCATTGCACAGGGCCCCCCCCCACTGCACAGCCCCCCCTCAGCACGGTGTGGCCCCCCCCCGGGATTGCACGGGGCCCCCCTGCAGGCGTGCAAGGCCGTGCAAGGGTGGTTGCACCAGCAGGGCGTGCATGGGGAGCGTGCGAGGCCGTGCAAGGCCGTGCAAGGGTCGTTGCACCAGCAGGGCGTGCACAGGGAGTGTGCAAGGCTGTGCAAGGGTGGTTGCACGAGCAGGGTGTGCACAGGGAGCGTGCAAGGTCACGCAAGGGTGGTTGCACCAGCAGGGCATGAACGGGGAGCGTGCAAGGCCGTGCAAGGCCATGCAAGGGTGGTTGCACCAGCAGGTCATGCATGGGGAGCGTGCAAGGCTGCTTGCACCAGTAGCTTGTGCATGAGAGGCGTGCAAGGCCGTGCAAGGGTCGTTGCACCAGCAGGGCGTGCATGGGGAGCGTGCGAGGCTGCTTGCACCAGCAGTTTGTGCACAAGAGGCGTGCAAAGCCGTGCAAGGGTCGTTGCACCAGCAGGGTGTGCACAGGGAGCGTGCAAGGCTGCTTGCACCTGTAGCTTGTGCACAGGGAGCGTGCAAGGCCGTGCAAGGGTCGTTGCACCAGCAGGGTGCGCACAGGGAGCGTGCAAGGCAGGCTGTGGGTGCACAGGGAGCGTGCAAGGTTGTTGCACCAGCAGGGTGTGCACAGGGAGCGTGCAAGGCCGTGCAAGGGTCGTTGCACCAGCAGGGCGTGCATGGGGAGCGTGTGAGGCTGCTTGCACCAGCAGGGTGTGCACAGGGAGCGTGCAAGGCTGTGCAAGGGTCGTTGCACCAGCAGGGCGTGCACAGGGAGCGTGCAAGGCCACGCAAGGGTGGTTGCACCAGCAGGGCGTGCATAGGGAGCGTGCAAGGCCATGCAAGGGTCGTTGCACCAGCAGGGCGTGCACGGGGAGCGTGCAAAGCCGTGCAAGGGTGGTTGCACCAGCAGGGCGCGCACGGGGAGCGTGCAAAGCCGTGCAAGGGTGGTTGCACCAGCAGGGCGCGCACGGGGAGCGTGCAAGGCGGGCTGTGGGTGCCCGGGGAGCGTGCGAGGCCGTGCAAGGGGCACGAGGACACCGACGGGCCCCACACGTGTGTCCCCAGGGCCACCCCGAGGGGCACCGCGCACGTGGGCCCCGTGCACGCGCACACACGTGCACACCCCCCCCCCCGTGCACACACCCCCCCTTGTGCGCACACACACACGTGCACACGCACACACGTGCACACCCCTCCGTGCACACACGCACACACGTGCGCATGCACACACGTGCAGCCCACGTGTGCACGCTGGCTTGCACACGCACGTGCACACACACACATACCCCTCCCCCCAACTGGGACCAGTTTGACTCCCCTGGAAGGAGGCTGGGGGGGGGGCCCTATAGCCCCTATAGAGCTGGGGAGCCCTATGGGGGGGGCTATGGCCCCTATAGAGCTGGGGGAGCCCTATGGGGGGGGCCCTATAGCCCCTATAGAGCTGGGGGAGCCCTGGGGGGGGGGGCTATGGCCCCTATAGAGCTGGGGGAGCCCTATGGGGGGGGGCTATGGCCCCTATAGAGCTGGGGGAGCCCTATGGGGGGGGCTATAGCCCCTATAGAGCTGGGGGAGCCCTATGGGGGGGGCTATGGCCCCTATAGAGCTGGGGGAGCCCTGGGGGGGGGGCTATAGCCCCTATAGAGCTGGGGGAGCCCTGGGGGGGGGGCTATGGCCCCTATAGAGCTGGGGGAGCCCTATGGGGGGGGGCTATGGCCCCTATAGAGCTGGGGGAGCCCTATGGGGGGGGCTATAGCCCCTATAGAGCTGGGGGAGCCCTATGGGGGGGGCTATGGCCCCTATAGAGCTGGGGGAGCCCTATGGGGGGGGGGCTATAGCCCCTATAGAGCTGGGGGAGCCCTATGGGGGGGGCTATAGCCCCTATAGAGCTGGGGGAGCCCTGGGGGGGGGCTATGGCCCCTATAGAGCTGGGGGAGCCCTAGGGGGGGGGCTATGGCCCCTATAGAGCTGGGGGAGCCCTAGGGGGGGGGGCCCTATAGCCCCTATAGAGCTGGGGAGCCCTATGGGGGGGGGCTATGGCCCCTATAGAGCTGGGGGAGCCCTATGGGGGGGGGCTATAGCCCCTATAGAGCTGGGGGAGCCCTATGGGGGGGGCTATAGCCCCTATAGAGCCAGGGGAGCCCTAGGGGGGGGGCTATGGCCCCTATAGAGCTGGGGGAGCCCTATGGGGGGGCCCTATAGCCCCTATAGAGCTGGGGGAGCCCTATAGGCTGGGGGGCTATAGCCCCTATAGAGCTGGGGGAGCCCTATGGGGGGGGGCTATAGCCCCTATAGAGCTGGGGGAGCCCTATGGGGGGGGCTATGGCCCCTATAGAGCCGGGGGAGCCCTATGGGGGGGGCTATAGCCCCTATAGAGCTGGGGGAGCCCTAGGGGGGGGGGCTATAGCCCCTATAGAGCCAGGGGAGCCCTATAGGCTGGGGGGCTATAGCCCCTATAGAGCTGGGGGAGCCCTTTGGGGGGGGCTATAGCCCCTATAGAGCTGGGGGAGCCCTATAGGCTGGGGGGCTATGGCTGCTATAGAGCCGGGGGAGCCCTATAGGGGGGGGCTATGGCCCCTATAGAGCTGGGGGAGCCCTATGGGGGGGGGCTATGGCCCCTATAGAGCTGGGGGAGCCCTATAGGCTGGGGGGCTATGGCCCCTATAGAGCCGGGGGAGCCCTATGGGGGGGGCTATAGCCCCTATAGAGCTGGGGGAGCCCTATAGGCTGGGGGGCTATGGCCCCTATAGAGCTGGGGGAGCCCTGGGGGGGGGGCTATAGCCCCTATAGAGCCAGGGGAGCCCTATGGGGGGGGGCCCTATAGCCCCTATAGAGCCAGGGGAGCCCTATAGGCTGGGGGGCTATAGCCCCTATAGAGCCGGGGGAGCCCTATAGGCTGGGGGGCTATGGCCCCTATAGAGCCGGGGGAGCCCTATGGGGGGGGGCTATGGCCCCTATAGAGCTGGGGGAGCCCTATGGGGGGGGGGCTATGGCCCCTATAGAGCCGGGGGAGCCCTATGGGGGGGGCTATAGCCCCTATAGAGCTGGGGGAGCCCTATGGGGGGGGCTATGGCCCCTATAGAGCTGGGGAGCCCTATGGGGGGGGGCTATAGCCCCTATAGAGCTGGGGGAGCCCTATAGGCTGGGGGGCTATGGCCCCTATAGAGCTGGGGGAGCCCTGGGGGGGGGCTATAGCCCCTATAGAGCCAGGGGAGCCCTATGGGGGGGCCCTATAGCCCCTATAGAGCCAGGGGAGCCCTATAGGCTGGGGGGCTATAGCCCCTATAGAGCCGGGGGAGCCCTATGGGGGGGGCTATAGCCCCTATAGAGCTGGGGGAGCCCTATAGGCTGGGGGGCTATGGCCCCTATAGAGCCGGGGGAGCCCTATGGGGGGGGCTATAGCCCCTATAGAGCTGGGGGAGCCCTATGGGGGGGGCTATGGCCCCTATAGAGCCGGGGGAGCCCTATGGGGGGGGGCTATAGCCCCTATAGAGCTGGGGGAGCCCTATGGGGGGGGGCTATGGCCCCTATAGAGCTGGGGGAGCCCTATGGGGGGGGCTATGGCCCCTATAGAGCCGGGGGAGCCCTATGGGGGGGGGGCTATAGCCCCTATAGAGCTGGGGAGCCCTATGGGGGGGGGGCTATGGCCCCTATAGAGCTGGGGAGCCCTGGGGGGGGGCCCTATAGCCCCTATAGAGCTGGGGAGCCCTGGGGGGGGGGGGGCTATAGCCCCTATAGAGCTGGGGGAGCCCTATGGGGGGGCTATAGCCCCTATAGAGCCCGGGGAGCCCTATAGGCGGGGGGGACCCTATAGACCCTATAGAGTCAGGGGAGCCCTATAGGCTGGGGGGGCCTATAGCCCCTATAGAGCCGGGGGAGCCCTATGGGGGGGGCTATAGCCCCTATAGAGCTGGGGGAGCCCTATAGGCTGGGGGGCTATGGCCCCTATAGAGCCGGGGGAGCCCTATGGGGGGGGCTATAGCCCCTATAGAGCTGGGGGAGCCCTATAGGCTGGGGGGCTATGGCCCCTATAGAGCCGGGGGAGCCCTATGGGGGGGGGGGCTATAGCCCCTATAGAGCTGGGGGAGCCCTATGGGGGGGGGCTATGGCCCCTATAGAGCTGGGGGAGCCCTATGGGGGGGGCTATAGCCCCTATAGAGCCGGGGGAGCCCTATGGGGGGGGCTATGGCCCCTATAGAGCCGGGGGAGCCCTATGGGGGGGGCCCTATAGCCCCTATAGAGCTGGGGAGCCCTATGGGGGGGGGCTATGGCCCCTATAGAGCTGGGGAGCCCTGGGGGGGGGGGGCCTATAGCCCCTATAGAGCTGGGGAGCCCTATGGGGGGGGGCTATAGACCCTATAGAGCTGGGGAGCCCTATGGGGGGGCTATAGACCCTATAGAGCCGGGGGAGCCCTATAGGCTGGGGGGTCTATAGCCCCTATAGAGCCAGGGGAGCCCTATGGCAGGGGGGACCCTATAGACCCGGGGGAGCCCTATAGGCGGGGGGATCCTATAGCCCCTATAAGGCTTGAGGGCGCAATAGGGTTGAGGGGTGCCTATAGCTCCTATAGGGCCATGAGTGGAGGCCTTATCAGGCTTGGGGGGGGGGGGGGCAATAAGGCCGGGGGGACCCTATAGCTCCTATAGGGGGGGAGGGCTGGAGGAGGCTGGGGAGGGCTGGGGGGACCCCTATAGAACCCTATGGAGCTGGGGGGGGGCTGGGGGGGGCCCTATAGCTCCAGTGGGGCTATAGGGGACCCTGATAGGGCTGGAGGGGTCCCTATAGCCCCTATGGGGTCGGGGGTTGCCTATAGGGCCAGGAGTTCCCTATAGCCCCTACTGGGGGGGCTGGAGAGGGGCCCCTATAACTCCTCTGGGGGGAGAGAGGCTGGGGGGTCCCTTATAGCCTCTATAGGGGGGCCTATAGCTCCTATGGGGGTCCCAGCAGGGCTGGGGGTGCCCCTATAAGGCTGAGGGGGGGGCAGGGGGGCCAGGAGGGGGGCCTATAGCACCTATGGGGTAAGAGAGGCTGGGGGGTCCCCTATAGCCCCCGAGGGGTGGTGGGAACCCCGGCAGCACCTATAGCTCCTTTGCGGGGGGGATCCCAGCAGAGCCGGGGGGGGCCTATAGCCCCTATGGGGCTGTGGGGGCATGGGGGTGCTCCTATAGATTCTATATGGCCAGAGGGATCCCGGGGGGGCTGGGGGGGGGCCCTATAGGCCCTATGGGGATCGGGGGGGGCACAGGAGTGCTCCTATAGATTCTATATGGCCAGAGGGATCCCGGGGGGGCTGGGGGGTCCCTATAGGCCCTATGGGGCCGGGGGGGGGGGCACGGGAGTGCTCCTATAGATTCTATATGGCCGGAGGGATCCCGGGGGGGCTGGGGGGTCCCTATAGGCCCTATGGGGCTGGGGGGGGGGGGCACGGGAGTGCTCCTATAGATTCTATATGGCCAGAGGGATCCCAGGGGGGGTAGGGGGGTCCCTATAGGCTAAGGGAGGCTGGGGGGGGGGGCAGAGAGCCCCTATAGCCCCTATGGGGCCGGGGGGTGGCACGGGAGTGCTCCTATAGATTCTATATGGCCAGAGGGATCCCAGGGGGGGTAGGGGGGTCCCTATAGGCTAAGGGAGGCTGGGGGGGGGGGCAGAGAGCCCCTATAGCCCCTATGGGGCTGGGGGGGGGGTGGCACGGGAGTGCTCCTATAGATTCTATATGGCTGGAGGGATCCCGGGGGGGCTGGGGGGTCCCTATAGCCCCTATGGGGCTGGGGGGGGGCCGCTATAGGATGGGGGGGGCCAACAGCCCCTATAGCCCCTATAGGGCCAGGGGAGACGCCGGGAGCTCCCCTATATCCCCTATGGGGTGGGGGGGGGGCTCCTATAGGGCCGGGGGCCCCTATAGCCCCTATAGCAGCTTTGGGGGGGGGGGGTCAGGCCTCGCCGCATCCCCCCGCCGCGTCGCCCCCCCCCCCCGTCTCCACGGGCTCCCGTCGCCGCGGCAACCGTCGCCGTGGTGATGCGCATCCCCCCCCCCCCCGGGACCCCCGGGCCCCCCCCAAACCTCCCCCCCCCCATGGGGGTCCCCGGGGGAGGGGGGGCACCCCGGGAGGGGGGGGACTGGGCTATACTGGGTTATACTGGGGGGACTGGGCTATACTGGGGGGACTGAGCTACGCTGGGGGGATGGCGCAGGGGAACTGGTCTGTACTGGGGGAACTGGTCTATACTGGGGGGGATGCGGGGGGGGGACTGGGCTGTACTGGGGAGAATCAGAGAAGGGCTGGTCTGTACTGGGGGGACTGGCCTATACTGGGCAGGGGGATGGAGGGGGCAACGGGCCTATACTGGGGGGATAGAGGGGGCTACTGGCCTATACTGGGGGGACAGAGAGTGGGGACTGGTCTATACTGGGGGGACTGGTCTATACTGGGAGGGATGCAGAGGTGACGGCTCTATACTGGGGGGGGATGCGGGGGGGGACGGATCTATACTGGAAGGGATGCAGGGGGGACACTGGTCTATACTGGGAGGGATGAAGGGAGGGACTGGTCTATACCGGGGGGATGCAGAGGGGATGACTGGTCTATACTGGGGGAGCCATAGGGTGGGGACTGGTCTATACTGGGATGCCAGGAGGGATGCGGGGGGGAGGAACTGGTCTATACTGGGAGGGATGCAGGGGGGAGGAGGGGTCTATGCTGGGGGGGGACTGGGCCATACTGGGAGGGATGTGGGGGGGGCACGGGTCTATACTGGAGGGGGGGACTGGTCCATACTGGGAGGGATGGAGCAGGTCGGGTCCATGCCGGGAGGGATGCGGGGGGGGGAATGGTCCATACTGGGAGGGATGCAGGGGGGAGGAGGGATCTATACTGGGGGGGGGGACTGGTCCATACTGGGAGGGGGGGTCGGGTTCATGCCGGGAGGGATGCGGGGGGGGGGGGGTACTGGTCCATACTGGGAGGGATGGGGGGGGGGACTGGTCCATACTGGGAGGGATGGAGCAGGTCGGGTCCATGCCGGGAGGGATGCGGGGGGGGGTACTGGTCGATACTGGGAGGGATGCAGAGGGGAGGAGGGGTCTATACTGGGGGGGGACTGGTCCATACTGGGAGGGAGGGAGCGGGGGGGTCGGGTCCATGCCGGGAGGGGTGCAGGGGGGGGACAGGTCTATACTGGGGGGGACTGGTCCATACTGGGAGGGATGGGGGGGGGGGACGACTGGTCCATACTGGGAGGGATGCAGGGGGGAGGAGGGGTCTATGCTGGGGGGGGGACCGGTCCGTACTGGGAGGGAGGGAGCGGGGGGGTCGGGTCCATGCCGGGAGGGGTGCGGGGCGGGTCTATACTGGGGTTACTGGTCCGTACTGGGAGGGTCCCGCACTCACCGGGCCGGGCCGCAGCATCGCGCTCCGCGCCCGCCGCGCTCCAGCGGCCGCCGGGGCCCCGCGCCCCCGCCCCGTTCGGCTCCGCTCGGCTCCGTTCGGCTCCGCTTCGGGTCCGGTTCGGCTCCGTTCGGCTCCGTTCGGCTCCGCTTCGGGTCCGGTTCGGCTCCGTTCGGCTCCGCTTCGGGTCCGGTTCGGCTCCGTTCGGCTCCGCTTCGGGTCCGGTTCGGCTCCGCTTCGGGCCCGGTTCGGCTCCGGGCTCGGTTCAAGGCTTCGCGTTCGGGTTCGGGTTCGGCTCCGTTCGGCTTCGTTCGGCTCCGTTCGGTTCCGTTCGGCTCCGTTCGGCTCCGTTCGGCTCCGTTCGGCTCCGGCAGCGGCGGCGGCGGCGCTGGATGGGCGGGGGGGGGGGGGGGAGCGGGGGGGCGGGGTCAGGGATGGAGCGGGGGGACACGGGGGGACACGGGGGGACACGGGGGGCGGGGGGACACCCGGCCCGGACCCCCTGTCCCCACAGACCCCTGTCCCCGTGTCCCCCTGTCCCCGTGTCCCTGTGTCCCTGTCCGCATGTCCCCGTGTCCCCATGTCCCTGCATCCCCACCTCCTCCATGTCCCCCTGTCCCCATGTCCTCGTGTCCCCACGTCCCTGTGTCCCTGCATCCCCATGTCCCCATGTCCCTCTGTCCCCCATGTCACTGTGTCCCTCTGTCCCCACACCCCAGTGCCACCCCATGTCCCCGTGTCCCCACGTCCCCCGTGTCCCCATGTCCCCGTGTCCCCATGTCCCCGTGTCCCCACGTCCCTGTGTCCCCCTGTCCCCACATCCCACGTCCCCCCATGTCCCCATGTCCCTGTGTCCCCCTGTCCCCACAGTCCCGTGTCCCTCTGTCCCCACACCCCAGTGCCACCCCATAGCCCTGTGTCCCCACGTCCCCACATCGTGTCCTCACCTCCCTGTGCCACGTCCCCATGTCCCCATGTCCCCACATCCCTGTGTCCCTGTGTCCCCATGTCCCCATGTCCCCATGTCCCATCCCCATGTCCCCATGTCCCCATGTCCCCATGTCCCCATGTCCCATCCCCATGTCCCCATGTCCCCGTGTCCCCGTGTTCCCATGTCCCATCCCCACATCCCTGTGTCCCTGTGTCCCCGTGTCCCCATGTCCCCGTGTCCCCATGTCCCATCCCCGTGTCCCCATGTCCCCGTGTCCCAACCCTGTGTCTCCGTGTCCCCGTGTCCCCTCCCCGTGTCCCCGTGTCCCCATGTCCCATCCCCGTGTCCCCATGTCCCCGTGTCCCCTCCCCGTGTCCCCGTGTCCCCGTGTCCCATCCCCGTGTCCCCCATCCCCATAGTGCCACCATGTCCCCACATCCCCATGGCCCACGGCCCCGCGCCCCCCAGTCCCTGTGTCCCCATGGCCCAGTGCCACCCCACGTCCCCGTGTCCCCACACCCCCGTGTCCCCATGGCCCAGTGCCACCCCACGTCCCCGTGTCCCCACACCCCCGTGTCCCCATGGCCCAGTGCCACCCCACGTCCCCGTGTCCCCACACCCCCGTGTCCCCATGGCCCAGTGCCACCCCACGTCCCCGTGTCCCCACACCCCCGTGTCCCCATGGCCCAGTGCCACCCCACGTCCCCGTGTCCCCGTGTCCCCACCACCGTGCCCCACATCGCGTCCTCACGTCCCCGTCGCGTGTCCCCAAATCTGTGTCCCCACGCCGCCGTGTCCCCACGCCGTGTCCCCCATCCCCGTATCGTGTCCCCTTGTCCCATGTCCCCATGTCCCCACAGCCCCCGTGCCCTCACATCCCCGTGTCCCCATGTCCCCTTCCCATGTCCCCCCCCGTGTCCTGACATCTCATCCCCGTGTCCCCATGTCCCCACATCCCCCAGTCCCCGTGTCCCATCCTCATGTCCCCATGTCCCTGTGTCCCATCTCAGTGTCCCCACATCCCTGTGTCCCATCCCTGTGTCCCCATGTCCCATCTCCGTGTCCCCGTGTCCCCCAATCTCCGTGTCCCCATGTCCTCATGTCCTCATGTCCCCACATCCCATCCCTGTGTCCCCGTGTCCCCACATCCCTGTATCCCCACGTCCCCATGTCCCATCCCCGTGTCCCTGTGTCCCCATGTCCCCACATCCACCTGTCCCCACGTCCCGGTGTCCCCACGTCCCATCCCTATGTCCCCATGTCCCCGTGTCCCCATGTCCCATCCCCATGTCCCCACATCCCCACGTCCCCGTGTCCCCATGTCCCTGTGTCCCCATGTCCCCACATCCCATCCCTCTGTCCCCACGTCCCCACGTCCCCGTGTCCCATCCCCATGTCCCCTGTGTCCCCCTGTCCCCATGTCCCATCCCCCTGTCCCCCCGTCCCCGTGTCCCCACACCCCCATGTCCCCGTGTCCCCATGTCCCCCTGTGTCCCCTGTGTCCCCCTGTCCCCATGTCCCCCTGTCCCCATGTCCCCGTGTCCCCCTGTCCCCACACCCCCATGTCCCCATGTCCCCCTGTCCCCCTGTCCCCCCCCCTGTCCCCCTGTCCCCCTGTCCCCATGTCCCCCTGTCCCCCCTGTCCCCGTGTCCCCATGTCCCCCGTGTCCCCCTGTCCCCCCCTGTCCCCCTGTCCCCCCGTGTCCCCCTGTCCCCCCCGTGTCCCCCTGTCCCCCTGTCCCCCCGTGTCCCCCTGTCCCCCTGTCCCCGTGTCCCCGTGTCCCCGGCGCAGGCAGGCGCGGGCGGCTCCCGGGGGTTTATTGGGGGGTCTATGGCTTCTGGGGCCCCCCCGGCCCCACACGCAGACACGGGGACACGGGGGGGGGGGGAGACACGGGGGGGGTCCCCACAAACACAGACACGGGGGGGGGATGGGGGGCCCCCCCATGGACACACACGGGGGGGGAGGGGCACCGGGGGGGGGGGGGCTGGGCCCCCCCATCTACAAACACGTGACACAAAGGGGGGGGCGGGGTCCCCTTTGGGGGCCCCCCCACATCCAAACACATCGGGGGGGGGTGGGGGGGCCCCCGGGGGCTTCGCGTGGCTGCGGGGGGGGGCCCCCCCCGGGGTTCACAGTGGGGGGGGGGGCCGGGCCCCCCCTTGGCGTCCAGGTGGGGGGGCCCGGGGGGGCCCCGGGGGGCCCCTATGGCTTCGGTGTCGGGGCCCCCCCGGCCGGGCCGGCGCCTGCGGCCCCAGCGCCTGCGGGAGAGAGGGGTCAGCGCCCGCCCAGTACGGCCCAGTGGCCTCCCAGTATGGCCCAGTGCCCCCCCCCCCGGACGGTAACTGCCCCCCCAGGATGGCCCAGTGGCCTCCCAGTATGGTAAAGTGACCTCCCAGTATGGCCCAGTGCCCCCCTCGAATGGTAACTGCCTCCCCAGTATGGCCCAGTGCCCCACCAGTATGGTAAAGTGCCCCCCAGTATGGCCCAGTGGCCTCCCAGTATGGCCCAGTGCCCCCCCCAGGATGGTAAAGTGCCCCCCAGTATGGCCCAGTGCCCCACCAGTATGGTAAAGTGCCCCCCAGTATGGCCCAGTGGCCTCCCAGTATGGCCCAGTGCCCCCCCCAGGATGGTAAAGTGCCCCCCAGTATGGCCCAGTGCCCCGCAGTATGGTAAAGTGCCACCCCAGTATGGCCCAGTGCCCCCCTCGAATGGTAACTGCCTCCCCAGTATGGCCCAGTGCCCCACCAGTATGGTAAAGTGCACCCCAGTACGGCCCAGTGCCCCACCAGGATGGTAACTGCCCCCCCCCGGATGGCCCAGTATCCACCAGTATGGTCAAGTGCCCTCCCAGTATGGCAAAGTGCCACCCAGTACAGTAAAGTGCCCCCCAGTATGGCCCAGTGCCCCCCAGTATGGCAAAGTGCCACCCCAGTATGGTCAAGTGCCCCCCCCAGTATGGCCCAGTGCCCCCCAGTATGGTAAAGTGCCCCCCCAGTATGGCCCAGTATCCACCAGTATGGTAATGTGCCCCCCAGTACGGTAAAGTGCCACCCCAGTATGGCCCAGTGCCCCCCAGCATGGTAAAGTGCCTCCCCCAGTATGACCTGGTGCCCCCCAGTATGGCCAAGTGCCCCCCAGTATGGCCCAGTATCCACCAGTATGGTAATGTGCCCCCTCCGAATGGTAAAGTGTCCCCCCAGTATGGCCCAGTATCCACCAGTACGGTAAAGCGCCACCCCAGTATGGCCCAGTGCCCCCCCAGTATGGCCCAGTATCCACCAGTATGGTAATGTGCCCCACCAGTATGGTAAAGTGCCCTCCCAGTATGGCCCAGTTCCCCTCAGTATGGCCCAGTGCTGCCCCAGTATGGCCCAGTACCCCCCAGTATGGCCCAGTACCCCCCCAGTCTGATAAAGTGCCATCCCAGTATGGCCTGGGTCCCCCCATGTAGCTCCCAGTGCCTCCCAGTCTCTCCCAGTGCCCCCCAGAGTCCTCCCAGTGCCCCCCGTGCAGCTCCCAGTCCCTCCCAGTCCCTTCCAGTGCAGCTCCCAGTGCCTCCCAGTGTCTCCCACACAGCTCCCAGTCCCTCCCAGTTCCCCCAGTCCAGCTCCCAGTGCCTCCCATGCATCTCCCAGTGCCTCCCAGTGCCTTCCCAGTGCGTTCCCAGTGCCTCCCAGTCCCTTCTAGTGCAGCTCCCAGTCCCTCCCAGTGCCCCCCAGTGTCTCCCAGTGCCTCCTAGTCCCCCCAGTACAGTTCCCAGTGGCCCCCCCGCAGCTCCCAGTGCCCCCCCACAGCTCCCAGTCCCCCCCCCCCGCTTCCCAGTCCCTCCCAGTCCCCTCCCAGCTCCCAGTGCTCCCCATGCAGTTCCCAATCCCTCCCAGTCGCCCCCAGTGCCCCCCAGTGCCTCTCACCCAGCTCCCAGTCCCCCCCAGTGCCTCCCACCCAG
Source organism: Theristicus caerulescens (assembly GCA_020745775.1). Lineage (NCBI taxonomy): Eukaryota > Metazoa > Chordata > Aves > Pelecaniformes > Threskiornithidae > Theristicus > Theristicus caerulescens. The sequence goes on from JAJGSR010000065.1 coordinate 63,419, forward strand.
CTCCCAGTCCCTCCCAGTGCCCCCCACCCAGCTCCCAGTCCCTCCCAGTGCTCCCCAGTGCCTCTCACCCAGCTCCCAGTCCCCCCCAGTGCCTCCTATCCAGCTCCCAGTCCCTCCCAGTGCCCCCCACCCAGCTCCCAGTCCCCCCCAGTCCCTCCCAGTGCACCCAGTGCAGCTCCCAGTGCCTCCCAGTCCCTCTCCGCCCCCCCACTGCCTCCCACAGAGCTCCCAGTCCCTCCCAGTGCAGCTCCCAGTACCCCCAGTGCCTCCAGCGCAGCTCCCAGTGCCTCCCAATGCAGCTCCCAGTCCCTCTCAGTCCCCCCCAGTGCCCCCAGTGCAGCTCCCAGTGCCTCCCAGTTCCCCCAGTGCAGCTCCCAGTGCCTCCCAGTCCCTCCCAGTGCCTCCCACAGAGCTCCCAGTGCCTCCCAGTCCCTCCCAGTGCCCCCAGTGCAGCTCCCAGTCCCTCCCAGTGCCTCCCACAGAGCTCCCAGTGCCTCCCAGTGCTTCCCACAGAGCTCCCAGTCCCTCCCAGTGACTCCCACAGAGCTCCCAGTGCCTCCCAGTGCCTCCCAGTGCAGCTCCCAGTGCCTCCCAGTGCCCCCAGTGCCGGCTCACTGGGCTCAGTCGCCGATGGGCTCCACCACGCCGCCGGCTTTGTCCCGCGCCGACCCCTTGGCCGCCAGCCCCAGCGCCTTCTCCTGCGCACGGGGACGCTCGCACGGGGCCTCGCACGGGGCCTCGCACGGGGACCCTTGCACAGGGACCCTCGCACGGGGCCTCGCACGGGGACCCTTGCACAGGGCCTCGCACGGGGACCCTCGCACGGGGACGCTCGCACGGGGCCTTGCACGGGGACCCTCACACAGGGACCCTTGCACGGGGACGCTCGCACGGGGACACTCACACGGGGGGCCTTGCACAGGGGGCCTTGCACGGGGACGCTCACACGGGGCCTTGCACGGGGATGCTCGCACGGGGACACTCGCACAGGGACCCTTGCACGGGGACCCTTGCACAGGGCCTCGCACGGGGACCCTCGCACGGGGACGCTCGCACGGGGCCTCGCACGGGGCCTTGCACGGGGACCCTCACACAGGGACCCTTGCACGGGGACGCTTGCACGGGGACGCTCACACGGGGCCTTGCACGGGGACGCTCGCACGGGGACACTCGCACGGGGACCCTTGCACGGGGACCCTCGCACGGGGCCTTGCACGGGGCCTTGAACGGGTACACTCGCACGGGGACGCTCGCACGGGGACGCTCACACGGGGACACTCGCACGGGGACCCTTGCACGGGGACCCTCGCACAGGGACCCTTGCACAGGGGGCCTTGCACGGGGACGCTCACACAGGGCCTTGCACGGGGATGCTCGCACGGGGACCTTTGCGCAGGGCCTGGCACAGGGACCCTCGCACGGGGGCCTTGCACGGGGGACACTCGCACTGGTACACTCACACGGGGCCTCTTGCACGGGGACGCTTGCACGGGGCTTTGCATGGGGACGTTCACAGAGACCCTCACACAAGCGACCCTTGCACGGGGACCCTCGCACGGGGACGCTCACATGGGGACCCTTGCACGGGGGACACTTGCACAGGGAGGCTCGCACAGGGACCCTTGCACAGGGACACTTGCACGTGGATGCTCACACGGGGACCCTCGCACGGGGACGCTTGCACGGGGGACACTTGCACAGGGACGCTCGCACGGGGACCCTTGCACGGGGACCCTTGCACGGGGGACCCT
>JAJGSR010000066.1:0-61784 GCA_020745775.1 Theristicus caerulescens
CACACGTCCCCCCGGTGCTTCCTGACGTGTCTGTCCCGAGGCAGAGGCACCCGTAGAGGCAGGGGAGGTGCTCGGACCTGCATCGGACTCTTCCCTTTCCTTCTTCACCCTCGTACTGGGGAATCGGCCCAGCTGTTGGGAGAAACAAAGCAAAAGTCAGCAAGCACTCATGGCCTACGTGCTATCCCCAAAGTCACAGCAGGCATCCTGCCTGCACTCCTGCTGCTGGTTATCCCAGGTGCCCAGCACTGGAGCAAGCGGCACTCAGTGCTGGCAGCTCAAGGGCCCTCAGCTTGGGCACTGCCTGCCCCAAACAGGAGTTAGTAAGGACGCTGCTGAAATTTAAAGTCGGAGAGGATACGGATTTTACAACTTCTTTGGAAACCACCAAACCCTGGTCAAATCCAAACAGTTTTGTAGTGCCCCCAGCTTTTGATTCACGCTCAGGTAAGACTGCCCGTTAAATGGACATGAGGAGAGCGGAGACAGAAGGGCGTGCTGCAGCCCATACCCAAGGAGCAGGACAAGAGGATCCTACGAAACTGCATGGCCTTTCCCAAGGAACAGCTGCATGCGACAGGCACGCGGCACTAAGGGCTGAATTCCCTCCACTGTGAAGCGTTAGAGTAAGGTCTGCCCCGAGTAAGGAGGCACCCTGTGTATGACACCGCCTGCCAGGGAAACAGCCAGCACAGAACGGTGGGCACAAGCAGAAGAAAGCACGTGCAGGAAAAAAGAAGCCACTGGTCTTGCTTCATCTGCCACGATGCCGCTTCAAAGCCTGTGAGAGAAGGCAAGGAGAAAGGGGGAAAACAAATCAATGACAAAAAATGCTTCAGACAACAAGGGGAAGAAAGAAAAAAGAGGTGATCCCCCAGATTTTCCTTCCTATGCTTTCAGTCTGAACAGCAGTCAGAAATGCTGAGTTTCTGCCTCCTGCACGTGGTTTCTGGTGTAAGCTCCTCTGACACCAGCATCTCCGAGTGCCGGGGCGGGTCAGAGCAATCCCAGCGATGGATTAAGTGCCTCTTCCCTCTCTCCTCAGCTGTCCCACACTAACGCTCTGGCTAATGCCACGTACTGGCAAGCTCTGCAGAAAGGAGACAATCCCACCCTGGTGGGTACCCTGCAGCCAGGAGGGTGCTGCGGCTTTTCCTATGCGCTGCCTTGGCTCCCTTCCACAGGAGGCAGAAGGACAAACGGAACCCTCACACAGTTATGCCTGTCCCCTCCTCCACCAAAGGTGCAAAAAGGCAAAAATGAACTCCCCAGCTTCTAGGCCTTCCTGCTCAGCAGGGCTGAAGGACAAGAAAAGCAGCACAGCAGGCAATGCGCTCCTGGGAAGCAGGTCCCCAGTAACACAAACCCCTCCCCAGCCTGACTCGGTTCATCCCCACCACCACAGCGCTGCCCAAACTGCGGGAGCGGATGTTTCTGGTCCCCTGGCCACACCGGTGACTTGCAGGATGCACGGGATGGCCATCCCCACCGCTCACGGGGTCCAGCTCTCCACAGGACCAGGGCTGCAGCCGAGGATAGGACACAGCCCCGCTGCAGGACCACTGCAGGGCCGGCAGCCACAGACCTGCCTCGCGTGCAACGTCCCACAACAGGGCAGGCAGGGCAGGAGCCCTGGGGAGGGACCTGCAGCCCAACGGCACACACAAATAGCACCCAGCCCCCTGTTACAGGATTGCATCACATGTCCCACATGAGACATGGAAATAACTTGGAAAAATTAAAATATGAAAGAGCTCTCTTAAGGTTGCATGATCCACAGAACGGAGGCAAAAATCCTCTCATGTGGTGATCCATGGTGTTATCTTGAGGATCTGAAATGTTCCCAAATCCTGTCATTACAGAACTCTCCTCTTCTGGATCAAAGACAATGCAGAATTTCAGGTCTCACTTTATTAAAGTAACCTTCCCCCACGCTGCAAGAGGACAGGTGAGGGGAGCAGAGTCCAGATGCACGGACTGCACACGTTTGCTCTTGACCGGGACTGGCTCGCGAGGGCACAGCTGCCAAGACATTAAACCAGAGCTGCTGAAACCTCCTGCATGCCACGTCTCGCCCAAGGCAAGGACAGAAAGCCCGCACCCAGCTGCCCAAACCCCCCAAATGTGAACTGAGGCTCCTGTCCCAGACCTGACCGTGGCCAGACAGATCGGGCAGGAGGCAGAGCTGGATTTACAGCACCGGTGCTCGGCTGCAAAGACCTGCTCCACCCAGGCTCGTAACAGAGGCAGGCTGCCTGCTCCTCACAATTTGAGCACAAGAGGTATTTACTTCCAATGACAACAACTCCACAGCTGTCAAAGGCCATGACCCTGCCGTCAGATGGGGAAAGACAGCCCAGACGGACAGACAGACTCCTTGGCTGGGTCCCTTACTCACCTTGCTGCACCTCCAGAACAAGACCCTTGTTCTGCATTTATTGCTGCGACTGAAATTGCCATCCCGAAGGAGGAACTCAACTGCGGGGCTTAGAAATGACGAAGTCAACAAAGCTTGCCACCATTTCCACCATGCAGCAGGTGTCCGCTCCTGTTGTGAAGCAGGGTCTCTACCATTGCACATGGCATCTCCCTGCAAACAGGCCCAGCTCCGAGCAACAGGGAGGGCAGGACAGGCTTATTTGCTGTCACAAATGGGATGCTGTCACTTAGGCCAATGCTGTCACTTAGGCTTATCTTATAAACATCAGGTAAGATCAATCATGCCCTAAAGCACGACAAACAAACTTCCGTAGACTCCAGTGGGAGCCCAGGCCCCTTATGCAGGTGCAGACACCTCTTCACAGCTGCGATGATTTCTACTGTGAACGTCAGCAAGGAAGCCCGTGCCTGACACTGTCCTTGACGGAGAATAGCAGGAGCCTGTGCTCCTAAGGGTGTGTGTTCTCTCGCTGATGCTGAGCAGAAAGCTGACGCGTTATGCGCTCTCACAGGATGCAGGACACAGATCACAACCCATGGGACAGCAAGAACGAATGCCGAGCTGGCATTCCTAAGAGGGGGGCATCATCCCGGTGTCTGCAGAGGAAGGCGAACAATTGTGTCAGCAGGTACATTTAGACACTTGAGCACAAAGGAGTCCCACGGAAACCTGCAGGCTGAATTAGCAAGACAAGGGCAGTTCCTGACTGTGGCAGGGGAAGCCACAGAACAGGTTATGCTCTTTATCCAGCAAGACGTCCTGCAATTTTTGACTAGGTGCTGCTCCAATCAGCTCTTGGGTTCTTGCTGGATGAAATGGGCAGCGTGGTAAGGGCAGAATTGGAAGGACATCACTTGAATAAACTTTAATTGGATCCAATTTGTATTTTTCATTGCTAGTAAAACAAGGACAAGAGCCTATAAGACAGCATGCAAGGTCAGTAGAGGACCCAGCTATTGGTTTGGTAAAGTACAGCCCTGAGGCTGTATAAATACTCAAGAACTCATCTGGACCTAACAGATGAATGACATTCTTTCTCAGCCAGGTCAGAAGAGAATCACATCCCAATCCTGAGAGGCTGAAAGAAGAAGATGTACTCTGTGCCAATCTGCCAAGGCTGAGGGGCCATCTGCCTACAGAGAGATGGGCCTGAGCCATTCCCCAAAGCAAGGCAGAAGGGAAACACTGGTCCAATGCCTCTCAAGATGCAAAGCCAAGCCCTAGGGAAGGGGTTCACCCAGACAGGTGAGGAGAACTGGCAACGACCTGCTGGGTGTTAATTCCTTTCTGTGCTCACAGCTGGAGGAGCAACGGATGTCCTGCAGGAGGCCAAGGTCCGCCTCATCGATGTCAACCTCTGCAACAGCAGCCGGTGGTACAGAGGGGCCATCCACAGCCACAACCTGTGTGCTGGCTATCCGCAGGGTGGCATCGACACCTGCCAGGTAGGAGCGTGCTACAAGTCAACCCCCGGCAGCACAGGCAGCCCTGACACAACTGCCCAAACGCACCCCAGCGTGAGCTTTGCCTGGCAAGTCACCCTGCCACCGCTGGGTCCCCACCGCTCTTGAGGCTCACCTCCCCTTCCCCAAAAAGCCCATCTAGTGCTCTTGGCAGCCCAGAGCTCCAGATCCCAACCCGGGAACCTCTGTCTTCCACCCCCCCAGGATCACTGGGCAGGGATGAGAGAGCCCTGCCTTACAGGCCCACAGCCCCCTCCCATCAAGGTGCTGTAGGCTCCAGCACCTGAGCAGAGCCGTTCTGTGCAGTGAACACAGCTCTGGCAGGTGCTGTGAGAGAGAAGGAGCCAGCCAGAGTGCTGACAGTGGCCCCCCAACACCACCTTAACGCTCTCTCCTCCGCTGCAGGGTGACAGCGGTGGTCCTCTCGTCTGCAAAGAGAACAACGCCGACTACTTCTGGCTTGTGGGAGTGACCAGCTGGGGGACGGGCTGTGCGAGAGCAAAACAGCCCGGGGTCTACACCTCCACTCAGCACTTCTACGACTGGATCCTGGTACAGATGGTGATAGGGGGGAACTAACACTCAAGGGTTAATAACAAAACCATCACTTCGCTCAGGCTATGTATCTATAGTCTTAAGCAGGAACTGATACCAGTGGAATGCTTTGCTTAACTACCTGATAAGCATGAGATAAATCAGGACTGAAGAGATTGACCAAACAAACCAAGGACACAATTAAATCAGGACTGAAGAGATTGACCAAACAAACCCAGGACACAATTACTGCCAGCAGGATGGTTTTGAGCAGGATTTGCAGTCCAGGTGAAGAGTGCATGGCGAGGAAGACACACGGCCTTCATCCCTGAAGACCCCGGCCCATGACCACCAGGAAGCACCACGCGTGCGCAGCTAGGAGGAGTTAAAGGCGGGGACTTCGGGGGGGGAAATTATACTATTAATGTTTTGATGCATAAATACCTGGCGAGTTTCCATGAAAAGTGCGCACGACTTTGGTGGGACTACCCCCCGTGCTGCCCAGCGCTGAATAAACATACCTACTTTACAGCCTTCTCGGTTGTGGAGTCTGTTTTCCGCACGTCATTTGGCGAGCCAGCCAGGAGAGACTCTGCTCGGCTGTGGGATCGACTGAGGAGTGGACGCCCCTAGGCGCGCCCCGAGCACTTTTCTCGGAAGGGCCTCCAATTCCAGCCGCTCACCGCAGGAGCAGACAAGAACCTCCTGAAGCCGCGGATAAATGGTATGTTTTACAAGGGGAGCCAGTAAGTCGTAGGGGACGCCCTACGCTTGGCCGGGGCCGCTGGTAAACCGCGCAGAGACGTCTGGCGTGCAGCATAGTCCCCGTATGGGAGGAGGGTACCCTATGGTGAATTGGGGATTCGCTGACCGATAGAGCGGCCGCTAGCGATCTTGGGGGCAGATCGAGTGAATCCGAGGTTATCGCTGCATCTCGATATCGGGAGCCAGGACGGACCTGTTAATGACTGTATAAGAAACAGGAGAAGGGTAAGCGAGCCTCTCATAATTATGTTTGCAGCTGCTGGAGGGATATTAACTGAAGCGGTAATTGTATGTCTTGTTTGTAAATGCCCGGGTATTCTATGAGTATTTGAGTGTTCTGTTGTCGGAATTGTGTATACTGTCCTGTGTGTGTGAGTGAGACGTACTCTTAGTACGAAGCGAGTGCGGAGTCCTGATCCGCGGTTTCGTTGTCCCGTGAGGGAAACGGCCGGAGACGGACGAAGCGAAAGAAATAAACAAGAAAAAAAAAAAGAAAAAAAAAAAAGGAAAAAAAAAAGAGAAAAAGGTTGTATGGATGTAAACCAGTGATTCTGTAACCCTCTAAATGGTAAAGTGTAAACTGTGGAACTAACTGTTAAGATACTAAGGGAATACAGGAGAGTCCATCAAAAATCCAAAATAGTAAAGTTTGCGTGTGGAAATTAAAACCAATGCATAAAAACTAACAGGAAACAATCTAGAAAATAGAAATAGGGAATTAGAGAATGGGTAATGCACAGAATAAAGAAATCCTAAAGAAAAGCCCCCTTGGGTGTATCCTGGCACATTGGAAAGACATTGCTGGGACCGGGGGCACAGAGAGTAAGAAGACTCTCATTAAGTACTGCAACCAATGGTGGCCACTCTATAGACTCAAGAACGGAGCTAAATGGCCACTTTATGGGACACTGGATTATAACACTCTCCTGCAACTAATGTTGTTTTTAAGGAGGGAAGGGAAATGGGATGAAGTGTCCTACGCAGATATGTTTTTCACCCTCCGAAATCATCCGGAGTGGCAAAGGGACTGTGGAATGGTGCCACCACAGGACCCTATGGTACTCGCCCTCGAGCAGGGAAATAATAAAGAGTCTAAAGGTAAACTGAGGCGGTGTTGTTCGACATGCAGTATTGGACAGAGGTGTACTAGAATAAATAAAATTCACCAAGCACCAGAACAAGATTTAACTGATTTGCTTAAGCCTCCCCCTCGATCACAGGAACCGGATGCAGACTCGGACAGAACCTACACCCCCTCGGAGAGCCCTGTATCTTCCCACACCAGAAAAAAGTCCACCTTAACAGTCTTACAAGCCCCTCTTCGAGAAGCAGTAGGGACTGATGGCGGGATGATGCTAATTAAGGCACCTTTTTCCACTACCGATTTAGAGGCATGGGAAAGAGTCGCCAAAAATTACAGGAGTGATCCGGTGAGTGTAACCAGGCATTTTCAGTTCATTATAAAACAACACAACCCTGATTGGAATGACGTACAACTATTGTTAGACTATATGACTGAAACAGAAAAACAACTGATTTTAAAGGCTGCAGGAGATTTGGCTGAGGATCATTATAAAATTACGGGAGGAGACGTTAAAGAATACCTCCCTTTTCAAGACCCAAAATGGGACCCAAACAAATCTGTGCATATGGACAAATTAAGGGCATATCAGGGGTGGATCTCAAAAGGAATGGAGAGAGCTATACCCAAAACTATAAACTGGTCAGCATTATATGCGATCAGACAAGGTCCTTCCGAGTCACCATCCAAATTCTTGGATTGACTAAGGGACGTAATGCGCCGCAACACACCGCTGGATCCTGGGTCAGAGGTAGGAATACAACAATTAGTATCTTTGTTCCTGGGCCAGTCTACAGGGGATATTAGGTGCAAACTTCAAAAGTTGCGCCCTACAAAAAGCAGAAACTTGGAAGTGCTGTTGGATGAGGCGTGGAGAGTGTTCAGTAACAGAGAGGAAGGTTACAGACAGAGACAGAGAAAGGTGGTGGCGGTCATGAGGGAAGAAGAAGCAAGAGGACCGGGACGAGAACCGCCCTGACTGGGTAGGGATCAATGAGCGTTGTGTAAGAGATTTGGTCATTGGAAAAAGGAATGTCCAAGGAACAAAGAGAAAGGACAAAATAACCAGCGTGGAAGAATAGTGGCTCATGCGAAGGGAGACTGACAAGAACCGGGGGAATCTACCCTAGCGGATCCACTGGTTATAATGAAGCTGGGGAAGGAACAAAGGAAGGTAGAATTCCTGATTGACACAGGGGCAACGTATTAACCAAGCTTTGATACCCCTGGGAAATGACTATATTATGGTAAAAGGAGCAACTGGCCAAAGTGAAAAGGCATATTTTTGTGAACCTCTGAGATATAAATTGGGGAAACAATGGGGCATCCATAGATTCTTGTACATGCCCAACTCCCCGAAGGCACTTTTAGGGAGAGATTTATTGGAACAATTAGGCGCAATAATTAAATTTGAAAAGGGAGAGATTACTCTGGAGGTAAATGATCAACAGTATATCCAAATAACGAGTTTATCCCTAGCTAGTGTTCCCACAGAGGGAGGAATCAGCGAAGAAATCATGGACCAGGTATACCCCGGGGTATGGGCCACTGATGTACACCTGAACTAACCTGGTTTACTGTTTTAGACCTGAAGGATGCCTTCTTTTGCCTCCCTCTCCATGAGACCAGCCAGAAAATATTTGCATTTGAATGGGAAAATCCTAAAAGCAGGCATGAGACTCAGCTTACTTGGACGGTGTTGCCACAAGGGTTTAAAACCAGCCCTACTATATTCAGTAATCAACTTGCAAAAGATCTAGAAGCCTGGGAAGCCCCGCCTGAGGAGGAGCAACTGTTACTCTAATTGCCACTAAGACAAAGGACGCTTGTATGATCTGGACGGTGAGTCTGCTAAATTTTGGGGCTGCAAGGTTACCGGGTATCCCAGAAGGCGGCCCAAATAATGCAGCGCAAAGTGCTTTATTTGGGTTATGAAATCAGTGCTGGACAAAGAACTTTGGGACAGGCCTGGAAAGAAACAATATGCCAGACTCCGAGATATATAATTATGGACTGCTTGTTAAACCCCTATACGAACAAAATACCTTAAATGGAACAAAGAGACTATACAGGCCTTTGAGCTGTTAAAGAAGGCTCTGATGTCAGCCCCAGCCTTAGGACTCCCAGATGTGGGTAAACCGCTTTTCCTTTTTCCCACAAGAAGCAGGGGATTGCCTTGGGGATATTAGCACAAGATAAAATGACTGTGCTGGTGTCCCATACAGTATCTGCAGTGCTGGAAACAAAAGGCGGACACTGGCTTTCCCCACAAAGATTCTTGAATGTCGAAATTATAGTCACTAACATTGTCAATGCAGCCTCTTTCCTTAGTGGAAACACAGGAGAACCAGTGCATCATAACTGTTTGGAGACTATCGAAGCAACATATTCGAGCCATCCGGACTTAAGAGACAATCCTACGGAAAACACGGAAGATTGGTTTACGGATGGAAGCAGTTACATCCTAAACAGTAAAAGGCATGCCGGATATGCCATTACCACCAGCCAGGAAGTATCTACACAGACTCGAAATATGCCTTTGGAGTTGTACATGCGCATGGGGCAATCTGGAAGGAGAGAGGACTATTGAACTCACAGGGCAAAAACATCAAGCATGCAGAGGAAATCCTGAAGCTGCTGGAGGCAGTCCAGCTCCCTGAAAAAGTGGCAGTTATGCACATTAAGGCACACCAGAAAGTGAACTCGGAGCTGGAAAAAGGAGATGAGCTGGCGGACAGAGAGGCAAAACAGGCAGCCAAAATAAAGGTAAAAGCAGAAGGGGCTTTAGTCCCTGACGGGCGAATCTCCCTAGAAGGTAAGCCAGAATATACTAAGGAAGATCAGAAGCTTATCACAGATTTAGATGGGTCATATAACAAAGAAGGGTGGGTGGGCTCTCACCCCACAAGGGAAACTAATCATTCCCTCTTATCTAACATGGTCTGTGATAAGGGAAGAACATAGGAAGAGACATTGGGGGGCAGAAGCCCTATATAAACACCTAATTAGAGAAATCGTAGCTAGAAATTTATACACCACTGTGAAACGAGTGACTCAACAGTGCGATCTTTGCCTCCAGACTAATCCCAAAAACACCCCTAAACTTGAAATGGGCCGAATTGGGAAAAGCAATGGGCCTGGGCAACAATGGCAAATCGATTTTTCAGAACTCCCAAGAAAAGGGGGGTATCGGTGTTTACTAGTATTAACTGATACCTTTTCAGGTTGGCCAGAGGCATTCCCTACCAGGACAGCCAAGGCTCGGGAGGTAACCAGGATACTAATACAAGAAATAGTACCACGCTTTGGGGTCCCAGCAACCATATCCTCTGACAGAGGACCACATTTTATCTCAAAAGTAATACAACAGATTAGCCGACATAACATACAACCTGGGGATGTATATGTAAAGTCTCTTACAGAAAAGACCCTGGAACCGCAGTGGGAAGGACCATTCCAAGTACTCCTCACCACCTTCACAGCGATCAAAATCAGGGAGCAAAGCGCAAGGATTCATCACACCAGGGTGAAGAAAGCACACAAGACTCCATGGAAAGTCACACAGGTGCAACCAGGAAAGTTATACTTCTCTCGCTCATAGCCTTAGGAGCAGGATGGGATTCAAATACGCATTACGCTCTTACACAGGGTGTTTCCCGGGTTCTGAACAGAACTAACTGTTGGATATGTACTCACATGCCTGAGTCTGGAGCGAAACCCCCGACTCTGATAGGGATACCGATATGAATACATGAATACAGGTACCCAAAAATAATTTCCTACAGTTGAAAATTGTCAGTCCAAGGGGAAGTACCCCTTACTCAACATGTGTCCAAAGATGTAACCCTCCAAAAGGGATGGGAAAGATTGATTGTCGAAGCACTGCATATGTGGGTAATTACACAGATTGTAAACGCACTATAAATATAGGAGGAGGTTTTTTTAGTTATTTGAATATAACCAGGAATTCTACCCTTATACTTGGATGACCAGTACCAAGAGGGAGTGGGTGGTACTGGCTATGCAATGACACTGCCTATAAGGTACTACCTGAAAATTGGAAAGGAACTTGTACCTTAGGGGCTGTAGTCCCTAATATGACAATACATTCGTCATTGAACACCCTGGGAGGATGGCTTAGGTCCCCCTTAAAAAGAGTCCTTAGGGCAAACCCCTTAATAGAGAGGCCATTAGCCTTTCACAGTTTTGCTAGATGGTTTATCCCGTGGCTAGTAAAAGAATTTACTAACCTTTTAGAAAAGGGGGGATTGATAGGGGGGAACTAACACTCAAGGGTTAATAACAAAACCATCACTTCGCTCAGGCTATGTATCTATAGTCTTAAGCAGGAACTGATACCAGTGGAATGCTTTGCTTAACTACCTGATAAGCATGAGATAAATCAGGACTGAAGAGATTGACCAAACAAACCAAGGACACAATTAAATCAGGACTGAAGAGATTGACCAAACAAACCCAGGACACAATTACTGCCAGCAGGATGGTTTTGAGCAGGATTTGCAGTCCAGGTGAAGAGTGCATGGCGAGGAAGACACACGGCCTTCATCCCTGAAGACCCCGGCCCATGACCACCAGGAAGCACCACGCGTGCGCAGCTAGGAGGAGTTAAAGGCGGGGACTTCGGGGGGGGAAATTATACTATTAATGTTTTGATGCATAAATACCTGGCGAGTTTCCATGAAAAGTGCGCACGACTTTGGTGGGACTACCCCCCGTGCTGCCCAGCGCTGAATAAACATACCTACTTTACAGCCTTCTCGGTTGTGGAGTCTGTTTTCCGCACGTCAATGGGACTGCACCCAGCACTAAGGGCTATGCCAACGTCACGGGCATGGAGTCGTTTTCTCACCACCTCAACCCCCGTTCAGAGGCCAAGGCCAATACCAACACAGTCGGGCAGGTTTAGCTCCTGCCCACTTCCACTCCAGAAGCTGCTGAAATTCTTTACTCGTGTGCAGGAGCTCCTGCAGGTCCTATGGGGAAAAAAGGCTTGAGCAGCAGGAGGAACAGGATCCAGTGCAGCCCGCAGCGTACCACAACCAGTTCCTCCTGGGGCAATGCCTGCTGATCCAAAGGCAGCCTCAGTGGCAAAGGCCTGCTCTGTCCTGCCCACGCTCCGCTGAGTGCTCACAAATGCTCAAGTTGACTTAGTTCGTGAAATAAAGTTGCCATTTTTCACAGCTAACCCTGCTTCAGTCCAATTCAGTCTCCCATGCAAGGCAAGGACTTCCATGCCTGGCACCTGCAAAATGAGGCTGCAGGGAGACAGGAGGGCCCAAAGGGAAGGAGTCACTCAACAGGGCTGAAACCGTACTCGGTCAGAGAGGAGGGTGAGGGTGCCGTGGAAGAAGGGAACACAGGTCCTAGGGGGCTCGAGGTCTTGGGGACAGCAGTTGGAAACACGAAGCGTCTTAGGCCAGCTACTGGTGGGATCCCTGTGTGTGTGTACAATGCACCGGTGAACTCAAAACCGGACTCTCTCATGACCCAGGCGACACGGATCTAGAAAGAGCCAAGGTTTGCACCAACGACTGGGTAAGGAGCTTGACATCCATCCACAGCTATTACCTGGACTTCATTTCCATCCTGTTCTTTGAGGAATCTAGGAACATGCTGTGCTTATGAACCTAGCGAGTGAAGGTGGCTTCATGTTTCACTAGTAAACATCCAATCCTGCTCATCTGCAAAGGCAGACAAGGCCTGGGCTGGGGTCATGTTTACGTAAGTGGTGGTTACATACAGATGGGTGCTGGTAAAGGCGTTGCTCTGTCTATGCCAATCTGTTCTGTCATTCCCATGAACTGTGTAAGCCTGTGTGCGTGTTTGTGTACCTGGCTCTTTGGCACGCAGCTTAAGTCTCTTGAACACACCCACGGCAACAGCAGCAGCCACATCCGTCAGGCTGGGACAGGACAAGCCTCCTGGGGGTGAGAGCCCACCTGATTCAGCTCCAGCGGACCTGAAAGGAGAAATCCCCCATGTGCAGAAGTCTACTGGCTCTGGCTGCTCTGGGAAGTACAAGGCCCGTTACTTCACACAAGGTTGGTGCTGCCTCCTCTCCTCTGCACGGGCCGCTTTGTGAAGTCCCCTAGGCTTTGGCTGTCCAAAGCTCCAAGAGAAGAAACTGAGCTACACCTGGGGGTTTCTGCTACAGGTTCCTTTCACAGGGATCCAACCCCAGACCAGGCCTGCCATGGGCTGACCCCGCTGACCCCTCACTTGCCCCCGCTGCTCTTTGGCCTGGAGTCAGACGCAGCCGAGAACTATGATCTGCTGCAGAGCAGATCCCCCCTTCTCTCCATTTGCCATGCTTGTACATCCCCCTCATCTTCCCACACTCCTCCCTTTCTCCGCCCTTCTCTCCTCCCAAACAAGGCACCTACCCCTGCTTATTTTTTTCCCCCTCGCTCCCAGGTTTGCCACATCTGTGAACAGAGTTGGTGTTTCAGGTGCTGTTAGCTACGTCAGCTTGGACTTCCATGGCATTACTGATGGGCTTTCCTGGGTACTGCTGTCCCTGCCAGATTCCTCTTTCCAAAACCACCCCAGCTCTTCCTTCAATGATCTGTCAAGTGTGGCCACCTCTCGCATCGTTCCCCCTTAACCACCTGCCAAATCTGGTGCTGGAATAGCAGAGTATCCACAGAAGACAAGTTGTCTTCTCTAAGGCCCAGTTCTGGTGCCTAGGAAGCCATGCTGTGAGGAGCTGTGAGGAGCAGTCTCAGGTCTACGAGGGTTTGGCAGTGCAGGTGTTAACTGAGAGCCTAGCCCAAGCCAAAATGAGCCGTCTCAAAAGCCAGGGGGCTGGGAAGTTTGGCATGTTAACAGTCGAGAGGTCTGCAGAAGGCAGCAAAAGCCCCGAGAAGTTGTTAATGCTTAAACATCACCAGGTTTGCTTTGTGCTGTGCTTCCCTGCAGAACACCAGCCAATCTCATCCCACCTACCTCTGGGGCAAGCCTTGCTGGTTTTGTGATCCCGCTGCCATTTTCTGTATCTGTTGCCAGACCAAAGTTCCCATGAGAGACAAAGATCAGGAGGACATGGTCATCTTGCTGATTTCCTTGAAATGGGGGAATTTTACAAGCAGTGGAGACATGGCTGAAGGTCAGAACCAGTGCCTGGAGATGAGGAAAGGACAATGCAGAGAGACCAGAAGAGGTGAGAGGAGCCCAGTGTGCTGGGAGAGCATCTCTGCATCCTCATTGATGGGGGATGCCAGAGTGGGTCCAGGATATGGTTCCCTGAGACCATATAGCAGCCTATAGCAGAGTGGCCAGGAGGAGGCTGCTTGGGAAGAGCTGGAGAAGCCAGGGGATGTGCAGTACTGCCGTCAGCCCGATGGCAGGAAGGAGGTTATTCAATCCTTGGGGTTGGGCTCCAAATCTGCAGCCTGAGGGGTAACGTCCTGTCCTGGGTTTTGGTAGTTAGCACTGAT
This sequence comes from Theristicus caerulescens, assembly GCA_020745775.1. Lineage (NCBI taxonomy): Eukaryota > Metazoa > Chordata > Aves > Pelecaniformes > Threskiornithidae > Theristicus > Theristicus caerulescens. The sequence continues at coordinate 13,741 of JAJGSR010000066.1, forward strand.
CATCCAGCTGATCAAACCAGAGCCTTTCTGCAGCTGTTGGCGGCAGCTGGGAAACAGAGGTTCAGAAGACCTTGCTTTTTAAAACCTAAGCCAGAGCAGAAGGCTTGTCATGGTGCCTGTGTTGTCTTTCACTGCAGTTTTCACATCTTTGAGAGAAAAGGCATTTGGCTGCCGGTTTGTAGTACTGACTGTTTTGCAGATTAAACATACTTTGTAAGGATGGAAGAGAACTGGGCATGGACAAGCAAACGCTTCAGGCAGCTGTGAAGCAGAGCTGGGGGCAGTCTGTAGTGTTTGTGTCAGGATCAAAAGATAAAGGATGTTTCCATTCAAAGAGCGGAGTCTGTTGGGAGCTCCAGTCTCCAAACTTCCAAACCCCGTGTGTTAAACAGTGATCAGCCCTGATGTTTCTTTCTGTTACCCTCTAACAGAGTTCCTCTGGGCTTTTTCTTTGCTTGGGTGTTAATCTCTGGTAGGTGTCCAAGCTCCGTTCCATCAAACCACTTGCAAAGCTGCCACTTGCCCACCTTCTGCTGGGGGCCAAGCCAAAGGGACGAAGCCTCGTGCTCGTACCAAGCCCGAAGCAAAGTTAAAGCACTGAGAAGTTCCCCCAGTCAGCCCCGAGCCAGAGCGCAGGTATCTAAGCCGCGATGGGATGGGAAACAATTCAGGGAAGAAGGTACGGTGCATGTGGCAGCTGGGATTAAGCGATGTGCTCGGTGTCGTGTCTGGCTCAGTACTGTCCTTGCACCTTGACTAAGCCCCAGTTGAGAGCAGAAATTCTTGTTGCTCATCGTGGGTGCCAGAGTGCTGTTCCTGCTCTCTCCTCCCCGGTGCATGGATTTAATCTTTTGTGTCTATGCAGGGCCTTGATGATGCTCCTGTGTGGGCACCGTGGATGTGAAGGGCAGGTTTTCTGCATGTTTGTGACTGATCTTCCTTGTTTCTTTGAAACAGGGAAATCTTGATACGTACTTCCCAGGAACTAACGACATGCAAAGAAGTGATGAAGAAAGAGGTGCCAGTCAAGGAGGGAGTGTAGGTTAGTTCTGGTTTTACATTTTCTTGCCTGTGTTTTAGCCTTGGCTCCAACAATTGAAATGAGCTGAACTGGTGGGTATTTTTCATCCCTACACAGTTCTGTATTGCTACGGACTTTACCAGCCATAGTCCTGGACTCTGGGCCTGTACTGTAGTGAGGTCAAAGCAGGTATTAAAAATAAAAAAGTGTGCTTTTCCAAAATGCTGACAAGGTTGGAAAAAAGCGATGACTGTGGGCAGGTGGGAATACAGAGACACGGGCAGTGTCAGTCGGAATGAGGAACAGTGATGTGGGTACAGCCGTAGCCTGACAGTTTTCATGGCCTTGAGCAGCACAGCAGGGATTGTCAGGCAGCAAGGCCGGCTGCCAGGGGTGTTTGAACAGCTCCTCCGGAGCATGGAGATGGGCATGGGAGAGACAGTGCTGTTGCTGTTGGTGTGTAGCAGGTGACAGTCGGTGGAAGCTGCTCTCAGGACCTGTAATTAGGAGCTGCCGTCGTGGTACTCGATGGGAAATAAGATGAGGGGGAGGGTAAGTCATGAAAGGCCATATGGACTGTATGTGTGACGTGAGGGAGACAGCTTCAGGGTGCTAAGGAGACTGTTAGTTGTGATTAAGGCAGTGGTGAGATGATCCTTGTAGGAGCTTTCTGAGTGGGTGAGAATGGGGCAAGACTGCGCGTAAGGACCGAAAAGGCTGTGGCAGTAGTTGAGCCGATCAGAACTCAAGTAGGAGATGATTTGGGCAGCATCTGGCAAAGTCAGCATCTTGTAGGTGTTTCACAGAGTGCGTAAGGCCTGACTGCTGGCGAGGAAGGGAGTGCGAAAGGAGTGTTGGAGTGCCAAGAAATGGGGATGGAAGTGATCACAGGCTCATCTCTTAAGTTTTCCATGGGCTGTCTGTGTACCCCACGTAACTCATCTTGCATTGAGAAAGAAGTGCCACCCTTTTGGTGAAAGGAGGCGGGGAGGGAAAGATAATCTGTGGCAGAGCTCGAACTTGGAGTGAGATTACCACGCTTGGTGTTACCATTCTAGATTATTAAAAACATTTCCTTGAAAGAGTTCCCCAAAATACCAAGGCATGACTTTCTGAAATAGCTGTTTTCCTAGGAGCTGCGTCTGAGCTAAGTCAGGTGAGGGTCTTGCCTGCTGTCAGTCTCCGAGGCTGACGACAGCTCACCCAGCAGTTTTGGCAAGGACAGAGCAGTATCGATACGTATGCTCCTCTTTGCTGATGGTAATTTCTGGAGTGTGTCTTGCATGAGTTGGTCTTCAGGTTTTGCAGGCTGTAGGTTTGACCAGATCTGTTGTGTCATTAACATGATGGTAATAACCAAACCTGGTGGGACGGGGTTGAGAATCAGAAGGGTAAAAGTGAGAAAGAAACTCGTGGACTGAGATAAAACCAGTTTAATAATGAAAAAGAAATGGAAATGTTTTTTAAAAAATGTAAGGAAAAGAACAAAAACAACAGAGAGAGGAGAATGAAACCCAAGAAAAACAAGTGATGCAACTGAAAACAACTGCTCATGGCTCACGATGGTCAGCCTATCCCTGAGCAGTGGCCCCCCGCCACCCTCGCCCCGTTTTCTTGCTGAGCATGACGTCATATGGTATGGAATATCCCTTTGGTCAGCTGGGGGCAGCTGTCCCAGCTGTGTCCCCTCCCAGCTGTCTGTGCACCTCCACCCTACTCGCTGGCGGGGCAGCGTGAGGAGCAGAAAAGGCCTTGACGCTGTGCAAGTGCTGCTCAGCAGTAACTAAAACATCGGTGCGTTATCAACACTATTTTCAGCACAAATCCAAAGCGTAGCCCCATACAAACGACTATGAAGAAATGTAACTATCCCAGCCAAAACTAGGACAGTAAGGCATTTTGGATTTCATGTGATTTGCAAGAGTGCTTGGCCAGTTTAATGTTATGTTGAGGTACGGTGGTTATCATGTCATCAGGAGAAAGTGAAGACAAAGACGATGAAGACGGCAAAGATACTCAAAAGCGTTACAACCTTTGACAGCAGAAACATGTCATTGACAGTTTATATGAACAGTTTTCCGTCAATGTAGTGTTCTTTTCAAAGATTTGCAGACAACATTTTGCTATTTCCGTATCAGAATTTAGTGATTTTAGTGTAAAACTCTCCATTGAAATGTAAAAAAACAAAAACACCCTGTGTATCCTGTAGAGAAGTGTAATTACATAGACTGGATAGTTTTACTCTTGTAGTTCACAGTTCTCCTTAAAAGGCAGATGTGTGTTTTTCACTTGTGCTGTGCAGTCATTAAAAAATAAAACCAAACACACAAAACCACCCCTGAAAGTTCCTCTGAAATTAGAGGTGGGTGAGACATATCCCATTTTCTGCTTGTTCCGCTCTCCTGCTTTCTCTTAAACTTGTTTGTATCACTCTCATAAATTCCTTGCTTACGCTAGAGCCAAGACAATGTAAGATATTTTTTTCAGGCCAGTGTTCTCCTGTCGGGCAGAGATATCCATGTAGGCGTGCTCGGTCACAGAGGGAAAAGGCCTCAGAGGCGGGTGTGTGGTGAGTGATGGTTCTCCCTTATCAACAGTGCTGTCAGTCACGTCAGGGAATGATGCTTTGGAGGGGATTCAGATCGGTGGTAATTACAGAACAATAGTGTGACTGTTACCATGGTAGTCTGAGGGTATGAGAAGAACAAAGATTTGGGGAGGAGAGGATAATTTTGATTGGCTGTAAAATTTTTTACAACGCAGCTTTTGTGGGTTGGTGACAACACTCATGGAGGTGGTGGCTGGGATTCTGTAATGGAAATTCTTTTGCTCTGGAACTGAAGCCCAAATCGCCCTCTAGAAGTCTTAGACTACTGAATCTGGAAGTATACAGGATTTTTTTCCTAAAAAAGGAGATAATTCAGTTAGAGGGAGAGCCTGTTTGGAAGGTTTAGTAGTTTGGGGAGAGAGGCCAGTTGAGGGCTGGGGCCCTCGGGGGAGGGGGCTGTTTCTGCCCCATGCCCTTGGTCTGGCACTCAAAGCTGGGAGTGCCCCGCCCTCTCACCAGGGGAGAGAGGCCTCTCCTGGCACCGGCCTCTCGGCAGAGCCATCTTCTGCGGCCATGGCAGGCGCCCAGCTTGGGAGCCCCGGCTGCAGAGCGGTGTCCCTGTGCTCACACCACCTCCTCCCGCTGTGTGTCTGCAGCGAGCTGGCAGTGCTGCAGTGGCATCGGTCGGGGAAAGGGGCACGCGGCAGCCACCAACTGCGGGAAGCTGGACCCCAACCCGCACCCCCTGCTAGGCCAGGGAAGAGGAGGGCAGGACCGGTACGTGGCGTGGGCTCCTGGAGGGACTGTGTCGTATCCACCTGTAGAAAAGCATAGTTATACGGATGGGACGTCTTACAAGACGCCTCACTATGTGCTTAGCTGAAGGCTGAAGCACTTCTCCCGAGGCTTTCTGGAGAGGCAGCAGGTTGTTCTGTCCATTTAGGAGACAGCCTTCACTTCTGTCATCTCCAGAAACACCCAAAGACTTGATGTGGTGGTGCTTGTAATGGCAACAACACTGCCAGGCTTGTCCGGGCTAGCAAGCAGCCGGGTTGCTTTCAGCCCCATGGTGGCTTGGCTCAGGGCTCATTGCAGAAAGGCTCTGCAGTGGGTCTGTGAGGGCTGCGAGCAAAGCAGGGCTGAGGGAGAGGCTGAAAAGAAGGGGCAGGAGGGAGGGGGAGAGCTCAAATCCCCCCAGCTCTCCACCGGGGAGACTAACGCTGCCTGCTGCTGCATTGCCATGGCCCTGCAGGCACAGCCCCGCACGTGCACGGAGGAGGAGGGACGCAAGCTCTGGGACTCCTTGCACAAGAAGTGCCAGCAGAAGCCAATTGCAAATGTGGCACCCCCGAAGACATGGAAAAAAGAGCAAGAGCAATGGGAGGCCCAGGTACTGCAGGTAGTGAAAAACACTTTGGAAAAGAGCATTTTCCTCCTGCCGGGGAGCCAAGGCGGGAAGGTCCCTAGCCCTAGGAGCGTGGGGGCTGACTGTCCTGTGTGGGGCTGTACCAGCTGGAGGGGCCTTCCCTGCTGCCCAGCGCCATCTCCTGTGCTCACCCCTCTCTCTCTGTGCAGGGCTCCTGCCTTCGCGGCACTCCAGAGCGGTGGGGAGAGGGCAGAAAAGAGCCCTGCGTGGAGGATGAGGAGAGCCCAGAGGACAAGTTAAGTCTTTGCCTTTTGGAGTCCTCATCTCTGAAAAGGTGAGTGTGAGCCAGCTTGAGGCCAGACCTGGGCCAGCTGGGGGCTGGTGGCCCAGCTGTGGGTGGGGGGAGCAAATCCCAGCGCCACGGGGCTGGACATGCACAGCATCCTCTCCTTTCTCATGCCGTGGGAATGGCAGGGGTCAGTCCCTGATGCCAGGTGCCTCTCTGCAGCCCCAAGCACCTCTGGGGTTGAATGGGACCGTGGGGGCAACTGGGAGGGAGGAGAGGCAGGAGGGTCTCGGTCGAGATGTGAGACTTTGTCCTTGCTGCAGTAGGAGCCTTTCTCCACGGACCCACTTGGCTTTGCTCAGCCGCAGCTCCTGGGCAGCCTGGGCTGCTGCAAACCTCTGCGTGTGGCTGGGGCCACCCTGGGCTGGGCTGGGTTTTGGCTGTGGGTCCTGTGCCCAGGCTGCCGGGGAGAGGAGAGGGGAGAGCACCGGTTCTTTTCAGTTCTTTTAAAATACTACCAGCTGTTGAGAGTGGCGAGATGTTTGGGCCCTGGACTGCCTTGGACAATACAAAACCAAGGCCACTGGGCACACGAAAAACGTGCACCTCTTGCCAGCACCTCCCCACGTTGCATCAGTTCAGAAGACTGAAAGCCCTACCACTCGTTTCAAAATTAAACCCGCTGATGTTATTTTTCACACGTTAGCTACCAGCAAGCGTCTACTGGGAGCTTTCTTCTGTCACTAGTCTTCGCTCTGCTAACGTTCAGCTATCGCTGAAAATCTCATCACACTGCGTAGTTTACTGAAAACTTTTTATTGTAATCCAAAAGTGACATAACAAGGCTGCAATGTATTCTGCAAATCATCTCCTGATATTTTATAACTGAGACCAGCTTCTCCTGCCAGGCAATTAAAACAAAATTCCACTGTGAAAATTTTCAGAACAGAAAACTCCACCCAAACTAATTAACGGTGGTTAAAAATCAGATGCCCCAGCAACACCTTTCATGGTAGATGGTCACAACTCACACTTCTGCACAAAACGTTCACTTTTTAAAGCTCCGATGTAAAAATCAAACAATCAAGGGCAATATTTGAAGTGCAGCACAGGGTCTTTCATGTCATTACTTGCAACGCTTGAATTCGTTCCCATTTTAACAAAATTTAATAGCGATGACTTGGGAATTGTCTTTTCTTATTATCTGTCCTTCTATGTAGGGACAGATTTCACTTTTTGCTCATCTTTCTCCTTATCTGTGCTCTTCTTCCATTTTTTCTGCTTGTGTTTGTGGCCCTTTTCCAATTCCCTTTCATTTCCAATGTGTTCCTTCTGCTTCTTGTGTTTCTTCTGCTTCTTGTCCTTCTTCTTCTCTTTCTTCTTTTCCTTTTCCCTGCTGTCTTGACTCTCTCCAGAGCTGGCACTGCTCCTGTGCCTTCCAGGCTGACTCTCGGAAGGGCTTTGGCTACAGCTGCGCCTGACACAGGCACTGCTTTGGCTTTGACTTCGGCTCGCTTCAGGCTGGTCAGCTGCAGCAGGTGCTGCTACATCCTCTGTCACCTTATCAACAGCCTTTGCTTTTGGCTCTTTATGGTTTTTTCCTGCCGCTTCCTCACCTTTGGCAGCTACATCCCTCTTGCTGTCAGCGTCATTGCGGTCTGGCACAAACACAGCCTCATCAGTCTCTCGAGTTAGATCAGAAGAGAGCTGTGAGGAGCTGCTCACCTGAGGCTTAGGCTCGACAACGCTTTTATTGCTTTGTCCAGTCGCGTTCTCTTTCGCATTTTTTACACCTGGCGATTCCTGTCTCAAAGGTGGTTTATCACCACCTGGCTCTTTCTCTTCATTGCTCTTTACTTCTGGTACCTGCTTCTCCTTCTCTTTTCCTGCATTTTCATCTCGAGGTTTGGGTTGGGTCCTCCAATGGGCGCTTGGAATCGCGAGCAGCTTTGCGATCAGACTGCTGCCGCTCACGCGCAGGGCTGGAGCTGCTCCTCTTGGCATCTCCAGTGCGCTTTTCGGACAGCTCTGCTCCTTCCTCTCTCGGCTTACTTTTCTCTACTGATGTAGATTCTCTCTTTTGAGAAGGGGAGTCTTTTCTCCTTGCCGATTCACTCTTTTCATCTCTACGCTTGGAACTAGAATAATCTCTGTTGCCATCACGGTCAGATTTTTTGTCTTGGTTAGCAGTAAAGTCCTTAGCACCGGATCCATGGCCAGTATCATGCTTCTCTGAAAATCTGCGGTCTTTGGAAGATTGAGAAATACTTTTTCCATTTCCTTGCTCAGTTGCACGTTCCGAGTGGTCTTTTTCTTGCTGAACACTGCTCTGTCTCTTCTCAGAAGTGTCTTTGTCTGACAAAGAATGATCCCCATCTTTGGTTTTTCCTCTTTCACTTGACATGGAACTTTTTGAACTTTTTGCATCACGCTGGGAGCTTTCATAACTCACCTCTTTTGTAGCTTTCTGTGTTTCCTTCAAAGGCTCCGTCTCTTTTTCACTGTGTTTTACAGGGTTTGGTGGCTTAGCGCTCACATTTTTTAGAGCATTAGCAGGTTCTCCTACGCTTGCGGGCACCTGGGTAGATTTAATGTCTTCCTCTTCAGACTCAGAGTCATCTTTCTCCCACTTTGACTGAGGGACCTGGATAATAATAACGATGTCTTCCTCAGGGGCTGTTATATCATTATGATACTCCTCCATGCTCTTAATGACAGTTCGTTTTGCATCTGGCTTTTCTTCAGTCTTTCTAACGGGGCTTCCTCCGGTAGAACTAGTGCTAAGGGGAAAAAAGCTGACATTAATAATGGCTGAGATATACGCACCGCCACCTTTTGTAACATGTTATAAAACGGCTTTTGTTTCAATTCTAAATCTTCAGTATTTTTTCAGAAGATGTTCAATTAAGGGAACAGACGAGAGAAAGGATGAGGCCACCAGCTAAGATCATGAGCAATCAATTAATTGAGTATCTTCCCACTCTACATTTAATTAACCAAGACACAAGATTATCAGATTGGGGACTGTCTGACCTGGTAATTCCTTCATGTCCTGCTCCTACCAATGGCAGATAAATTAGATAGACATTCGTGTTTCAACATCGAAGCAAGTAATTATGGAGAGGTACACACAACCAAATTCTTACTCTCATGTCCCAGTGTTCTTCTCCAGAAAAATGTACATTTTAAAAACTTTTTTGAATATCAAGACACTCTCTTAAGTCTCCAGTGACGTCTTAAATGTTTTGAGTTGGCTTTGTCCTGCTTCTTTAGATGCTGAAATGTAAGTAATAACAGCTTCACACTAGAGCACTTGTCTTTTTTTCACATGTCACACAATGCAATATGGAGGAGAGATGTCCAAGGTAAGGGCCAAACAAGTTGGCACCGAGCTGGAAGCGGTGTAGCTGTGTCAACATGGCCCTGCGCTCAAAGCTAAAATCAGTACAATATATTGGCAACCGAGCTGCTATTTCTGCAAGGTACAATTTCATGTCCTACTGACAAAAGTAGGTCATTGCAGTACCTTGCCATTTTTAAAAGGCAAAATATTGCATGGTGCAGACACGTCTGTTATCCTTGCCTTTAGCAGTCAGCTGGATCTGAAGGAAGACACAGAGGGGACTCCTCAAGGAGTCAACATAGAATGAATAAGAAGAGGGGAAAAAATGTCCCAGAAGTAAGGGTCAAACACGTCACCAATGAATTAACCTTATTGGCTTCCTGTGCAGTACAGACTGCTTGTTTTCTTTAACAAAATTTGATTTTGACCCAAGTACAGCTTAACAGGAAAGATCACAGATGATGCACTCATTTAGCAGGGATTTCGCTGCTCATTGCATTAGTCACCATAAAGGGGGGAGGGAGGAAAGAAAGAACAGGAAAAGAAAAGATGCGGTACCTGGTGCCATCTACAAGAGTTGAACTAGATCCATCAGCTGCCGTTACTTTTCTTCTCACTTTTCCCTTTGCTTTTTCTTGTTGAACTTTGCCGCTGTTGGGCTCAGGTTTCTCAACAGGTTCTTTTGCAGGCAGCACATTTTCTCCACTCACAGCCTTTTTGCCCGATTCTTGGTTAAGTTTCATCTTTTTTGGGCGGGTGTTAAGAAAAGCAGATTTCTCCTTTTCTGGAGTTTGCTCTCCTTTTTCACCATCAGGCTCAGTCTTCCCCTTCGGTGATCTGTTCGATTCAGCAGTTTCTGGTTTAGAGGCCTTTATGGAAGTCGCTTCATGTTCTTTAGCAACCTTTTCCTCTGCTTTTCTTTTCCTTTTTTCAGGTTTTGCATCAGAGGGTTTGCTTTTTTCAGCAGCTTTTTTTGACTCGCCCTCTTTGTTGGAGGGCTTCTCCAACTTGGTTTCTTTTTGATGGCCTGTCTTTGCCGTCTCCTCGTTGGCTGGTCTGGTTTCTGGGTGATCTTTTGTCACTTTGGGGTGAACTTCCCCTGGGGAACCAAGAGCCTTCTCATCCTTTTGAGAGGAAGACGTTTTAACATTGTCTGTCTTTGGCAACTCCTCCTTCACTTTTTTCACAGCAGGTTCCATTGGAGGAGACTCTTCACGATCGGTGTCCAGCTTCTCCTGGGAAGCTTTAGCTGGTTTTATTATCTTGTCTCTCTTAGGAAGAACAGCCACTGCTGCTTTCCGCTTTGTCTTGTCAAGTTTTGCTTTTGGCTTCTCCTTCTCTTGTTTCTCCTTTTCAGATACCGGTTTGAAAGCAATCGAATCTGCTTCCATAGGCTCGTCTCTCACAGGGGTGGCATCATCTCTTCCTGGGAGCATGAACAGAGAGTCCGTTTTAACATCTGCTGCTGTAACTGGCTCTTTTGGTTTTCTCGCACCTTCTAACAACTCAGCTTTGGGAAATCCTTCATTCTCCTCCCCTTTGCTTCTCTTCTGGTGGTGTTTATGTTTATTTCCTTTGCCATCTCCCAGGGGATGTTACACGGGAAGGGGAACAGACGCACACGGTGGACTGAACCTCAAGCCCTTGCAACCGTATTCTGGGCGCTTTCACAAGTGGCGGTGAAGAGCCCACAGTCCCCCAAAAGAAGAGGAAAACCACACCCGAGTTATCTAAAGCAAAACTAGAAACAGAGAGCTAAACCACCCACGACTGCATTCACAGCCCTTCATTTGAGCTGCCTTCAAGTTGGGTGTCCAGCCTCAGGCTGGGTGTCCCGCTTTCACCAGGGTGTCACCGAGAGTCCTCGGCCATCAAGGAGAACAACGGGGCTGGAGCAGGCTGGGAAGCCGGGCTGCTCCCATCCTGGCCAGGGGATGCCCGCAGCCCAGGCAAAGTCTGCCGCTCTCAGTGACCCCGAGCTGCCTGCGCAGCCCCTCCGCTGCCCAAGGGCTCTCTCCCCTCTGGCGACTGGCGGGGTGCTGGCCCTCTCACGGCGGCTCAGGAATCAGCTCCTCGGCCACTCCCTCACGCACTCAAGGTGTGAGCACCGCCAGCTCCTGCCAGCTGGATACCAATGGCTGCCCCGAACAGCTGCCTGGGAACGGGAGAGCTGGGGCAGCAGCCGGCCCTGGCACTCAGCTTGAACCACAACTGGCAGCAGAGACTCTGCACCGTCTCTGCAGCTCGCCAGCGCCTGCAAGGCGTGAAACTGAGCGTCACCGCCGTGAGGCTCTGATCGATCCCTTCCTGCTGCGTAGGCTACGGCTTCTCCATACCCGCATCTCAAACCTCAGCTTCCCAAGTCTTCTGGTTAAGAGTGATATATACCCACTGTGGGCTGATTTGTCCAAGTCCTTCAGGATTTCCTTTAGGACTTCAGAGGGCTGCTGGGAAGATTTGCCTATTTCAGCTTTATACTTTGCTCTTTGAGGACCTTAACGGAAAGCATCAAGTTAAATTTCTCACAAATAAAATACCAAAAATGAGTGCTTAGTCTGTGAAGTCAGTCAAGACTACTCACCCCTGGCATGCCAGGTGAGCTCCAGCGCCCGATCCAGCCGAGAAGGTGGAAAAGCCCTCCCTGTACCCACATCTGCAACCAAACACCCACGAGAAGTTTCCATCAGACATTGGGATATTCACCATCATAACTGAATAGCAGAACACAGAAGGGGATCACGTAACGACATGGCACACACGATGTGGGTCTGTATGCTCACACCTGCAAGAGACGCCTCGCTCACATTTGGGCTTTGAGCTGGCAGCTCCCAAAGGAATTAAAAAGCCGTGACGTACCCATGCCATCTCCCTGCGCGTCAGCCCTGGAATCCAGCCAGGAAGCTGGATATCCATCGCCTCCTGCCACGTCTGTAAACAAAGAGAACAGAGAAGCTCCCATGAAGGATTTCAATATCCTTCTTCAGATCTGAACAGCAGGGAACGCAGTTCAAACGCGGGATTGCTCCATGGCACTTGTGTCTCCCTTCCACTCAGGAGCATCACGCAGACAGTTACTGGGTGCCTGGACCATGCCGGTCTAAAACAAAGCATGCGCAGAGCTGTCGGGAGAAAGGACTCCCAGGAGCTCACACCAGCTCTAAACTCAAGCCCAACAAGCCCGCTGGCTTTGCAGCAGGCCCTGGAAGCAGCGCAGGGTCAGAGAGTCTGGGAAAGAACGCTTTGCAAGGCAGAGCGCCCCGAGGCACATCACTGAGCTCGACCCATTCCCTCTCTGCTCGTCTGCATGGCTGAGCAGCGGCCACGAAAATATTCAGTTCAATTTCCTACGGAATATTAAAACCTACACGCTCATTCATTCAAGTGCCATACTTGTGGGATCGCCCTGAGGGTCCCGGACGAGACCCAGCTGAGAAGGCGGGTGGCCGTCGCCTACAGGCACAGCTGTAACCAAGCACGTTTCCATCAGATGTTGTGAGCTACTTCTTTCTCAGTGACCTGCAGTGACTGCAGGGGGGTCAGGGAATGACGTGGCGCCCAGACGTGGCTGGAGATTTCCAAAGCTGCAGAGGGGCCTGCATGACCTGTGGGCTGGCACCTGGCAGCTCTCAAAATACCATTTCCAGGCCATGCGCCACACCCCTCAAGGACCGAATGGACAAACATAGGGCCCCTCGGGGATTCCTTACTGGGAGATCTCTACGGTGCACAAAGGAAGCCCATATGAAAGCAATGGAGGAAAAAATGATCATTGACACGTCTTGTGGAGAAGAGGCCGCTGGCCAGGGAGAGGCTGCACCAGCGCTGCCCTGTCTGTTCCCCAGGCTGCGGGCCGGGGCTGTGTGTCCCAGGGGGCCTGGGTTCACCCAAGGAGAGCACTGCAGGCCTAGAGCAGGAATGCTCCTGTTTCCCTGAGCAGACACGTCCCAAGGATGGAGATCTCCGAGGCTGAAAGCCAGGAGCCAGCCGGGGAGCAGCAGAGCCACGGTGCCGGGCACGGCGGTGACCAGCCTGGAGGAGAAGCGCTCCGTGGGCCCCTGCGGTGCCCCTCTGGCCCCAACGCCCAGGCCGGGGGAAGGCTGTCCCGGGGCAGGGTGGCACAGGGCCGGCTCTAGGGACAGTTTCTCTTCCCGCGGTGCCCCAGCAGCAGCCACAGCCCCCTGCACCTCCCCGCAGGGTGCCTGCCTCCCGCTGCCTGCGGAGCTGGCCACGGCTCACCCGGCCCCGCTGCTCTCCCAGCCCTGCCCCACTACGACCCCCAGCCCTGCTGTCACCCCGAGGTGTGGTGGGTGCTGTGCCACCCTGCCGGGCCTGGGTGCTGGCCCTCGCCTGCCCGCATACCTAATCCCCGTGCTCGCCACGGAGCAGCCCTGACGTCCCAGGCTTGCAGGAACACCAGGAGGAGGAGGAGGTGGGCAGGGGCCACAGCCCCCCGCGCCTGCACCATTCTGCTGCCGCTGCTGCCACTGCTGCTGCTGCCGCTGCTGCTGCTGCCGCTGGCACTGCTGGAGCAGTTCCTGTGGCACAGCACTGTACATCACGGCGTGGCACAGCAGGGCTTTGTGACTTCACAGCCCGGCCTCCCCACCGCGGCCACGCCCCAGGGCACCGCCCCTCCCCTAAGCACCACTCCCAGCACTTCCGGTCCCCACCGCGGCCACGCCCCAGGGCACCGCCCCTCCCCTAAGCACCACTCCCAGCACTCCCGGTCCCCACGTGTCACCTCGGGATGGGGGGGCACACAATCCGTGTGCAGCGGAGGCCCCTCACCTCATGGCCCTGTCCGGGTGTCGTGGCCGGCTCTCCGCAGTGCTGGGGTGGCCACCATGGCCAGGAGCAGCCCTCTCCGACGCTGGATCTGTGTTTCCTGGTGCAGGGAGGTGCCGAGGGGCTGCACCAAGGCTGGGTGGCACCAGTGTGGGGAACGCTGGTCGCGCACCGTGGGGCTTCTCTTGGGAGCTGCCCTGGCGTGGGAGCGCTGTGGCGGCCCGCTGGCCCAGGGACTGAGACACGGGGTGTGAGGAGCAGCTGTGACACCCGCCGAGTCAGCGCGCAGCAAAACTCATCAGCCCAGGCTAATCCTGATGCGGTTCAGTGTCAAACACTGCCTTTTGGCTTGGAAGGGATTCTGGCCTAAACGCTCCCACAACCAACAGGCTACATCTCTTTGCACGTTGTGGGTCTGTTTTGTCAAATGGGTCACAAGACAGAAAACAAAACTTTTTAAAAAAACAACACCCAGCTTTACGCAGCACGTAAGCCTTTCTCCTGCATGCCCTGGTTCCCTCTCGTGCAGAGCAAAATCCTTGCGAACGCTGCATCCCTCCCACGTACAGCCATTGCCAATGAACTGCTGAGTCTGCAAACTATTGCGCTTCCTCCTTCTACACCCTTGTGGAGGGAGCAGAGGTGGAGAAGGGTGGACCTGTTTTTGGAGGCAGCACTGCGTATGGGAGTGCACAAGCGCTCGGGGCAGCCGCTGGGCAGCCTGGGTGAGACGGGGTGCTCGGCACAGGAGGAGGAGTGCTGGGAGGAGGTGCTTGTAAAGCCCAGCAAGGCAGCCTGTGATGGTAGGGAAAGGCCGTTCTGCCTGGCTCCCTGTCAAGGCTCTTACGGAACTGGAATTGTCCCGACATTGCCGTTATACCACCATCTTCTGGCTTGGACATCCAGCCTCCGACAGGCTGCATGCACACAGACCACAGGCGCCTGCGCAGAGACCAGGGCGCGAAAAGCAGAAACACAGACTGTACACACGCAGACCTGCTAACAAACACCACAGGGCGCCTGCGCAGGGACAAGGGCGCGAAAAGCAGAAGCACGGACTGCACGTACACAGGCACATTCTGTGCCTGCGCACGGCCCTATAAAAGGACCGCGCACACCTTTTGAGGTGTGGCTGCTGCTCCTGCTTCCCCTCCTACCTGGTGCAACCCTCGGAACCTGCTCCTGCGGACGCTTCGACACCTGGACACAGAGGCTGGAGCGGCTGGACAAAGAGACTCTGTTGACTGGACGCCGTCGGACTCGGAGTGGTGATAGCCAGTTCCCCCACGTGGCCCTCTTCTCACCCGCCTGAGCACGCCTTCTCTCTCTCTCTCTCTCTCTCATTTTCCCCCCTCTCTTTTTTTCTCTCTCTCCATTTTTCCCCACTGCCTCCCTACCCGCTTCCTCACCCCTTCATTCGCCGAAATAAAGTTAAAAGGTTGTACGGCATCTGACCCTATTCCGTGTCTTAATCTCGTCCTAGGGATCGCATCGAAACCTCCCCCGACGTTGGATCGGGACATGGTCCTTCTCTGGACCCCCTCCAGCCTGGCCACATCCTTTTTGTGTAATGGGGACCAGAACTGTACGCAGTATTCCCTACGCACCCGCAAAAATCCCAATGGAAAAAAACAATGAGTTGGAAGACAGTGACTCAGCAAGACTTCAGATCAGCCCAGCGCACGCAGCAGCCGACCCCCATCCTTCACCTCCTGGCTGAAGCCTGCCTGGCCTGCAAAGACTCTGAAGGAGCTCCTTCAGGGAGCATGCTAACACCTCGCATCATGTCTTGCTACTCTGCCCTAGCTTTTGTGTTTCCTGAAAGCGTAAAGCAGTTGGTTTGGTTCAATTGCGGAGATCCTGCTTGCAAAGCCTCCGCACGTGGCACAAGATGCAACAAAGGCACCCAGTAAGGGCAAGGGTGACAGCAGGGAGCTAAAGGGATTGGTTTCAAGAAGGGGACAATGCCCATCAGCTGTTTCATACCGAGCCAAATCTCAATGCTCTTGCACAGTTTTGGCTTGGACTCCGTTCAGCCCAAGCGCAGGGAGAGTTTGCTCATTCAAGTCTCTCACCATTTCTTTGCTGGAATTCTTACTGGTAATAGCACTAGACTGACTACACTGGAAAATCCTCGGGATTTGCCCTAGCAAATTGGACTTCTGTCTGACACTCTACACTGACAGAGACTATAAAACCTCCAAAAACCAGCAACAAACACAACAAAAAAGACCACACCACGCCCATGCCAGCCCCTCTGAGAAACCCCAGTGCTCTCCATGGCACTAGGAGAAGTTGGAACCTCTTATTTCAGCTGACTTGCTAACAGCTTCCAGTATTTTTGCTTACCCTCTGCTAAGGCTCACCTCAGCCCACCAGAGATCATCGCTTGCTCTCCTGCTCTCTCCTCGCGAACCGGAGGGCTGGCTCCTGGCCGTGCCGCAGCTTCCTTCATCCCAGGGAGCCCCTCGGTCGGTGCTGAGGCTGTGCGGTCGGTGCTGAGGCTGTGCAGCCGGTATCGGCCTTCAGCCCTGCGCTGGGGCATCGGACATGGCGAGGGGCGAGGCACAGCAGGGGCTTGGCGTCTCACCCAGCCTTTCTTTCTGCTTGCAGCCCAGCTACCCTCTCCCCGGCCCTGCTGGTGCATCAAGAGTGGGGACCAGGGGAACGAGCTTTCCTGGCTGGGGCAATGGGAGAGGTGGGTGCAGAAATGGTCAGTGCTGGCAGCCCCCAAGGAGGAAGCAGCGTGTCCGAAGGTGCCTGATCCTCCCCTGCCCGTTGGGACACCCTGCTGCCCTCAGGGGTGGCAGTGCCCAAGGAGAGGCCATTGGCTGCCTGCTGCCGGCCCTGGGAAGCCCTGGGACGCACGGAAAGGCACTGGCAGGTCCCTGGGTGCCATGAGAAAGGCACAGCAATTCAGCAGTGTAAAATGCAAAGGGTATATTTCTAGGTAGGCAAAGTCAGGTCCCCACAAAATCAGGGCTTTTCAGGAAAAAATAGCCCGCAGAGGACTGACAGACTGACCCAGCCTCACGTAGCGCCGTTAAGCCGGCCTGAGCTCTGGAAGCGTCACTGCCACCGCCTGCATGGAGCCCCTGCGGAGCCCGGGCAGGGTGTGGGTGCCCAACGAGGACGTGTCGAACAAAAGGCTTGGGAGCCCGAGCAGAGCTTTGGCAGTCAAGCTACCCAACTGAAAAGCTGCCCCCCATAACTCCCCTCTCCCCAGACACCGTTCCTGCCTGGGCTTTCATTGTCCCCGCGGCACACGGTGGTGCCTGCACAGCTCTGGGTACCCCTGACAGCGCTGGCCTGGGCGCCCCGCAGTGCCCTGGCTGTGCGAGCCCCCGCATGCTTCCCCCTGCAGCTCTGCTCCCCTGGGCACCCAGCACGACTCTTCCTCCTCCTCTGCATCCTCCTCCTCCCCCCTTCTCTTCCCCCGGGGAAAATCCCCTCCTCAGCAGGGGTGTGCAGCCGCAGCAGGGCACACTGCCAGGGACCAGGAGGTGCACGGGCCACAGAGAGCAGGGCTGCAGCCGCGCAGGTGCAGCAAAGCCTTGGGAGAGGGCTGCCCTTGGAGCAGGACTGAAGCTCCAGCCCTCCTGCCTGCAGTGGCCTTTCCCCGCCCCGCCAAAGCTCACCCACTGCCGAGTGCACATTTCACAGCCCCCAAGGAAAGACCCACAGCGTCAGACCCAGTTGTTTGCGGACAGGGCTTTACTGAAGAGAAGGAAGCGTTGGTGTTAACAGCCTGGCTGGCCGGCACTGGCCCTCGTCCTGCTGGAGGAGGCTCTTGCTGGACATCTCTCTCGGGAGCCTCTGTGCCCAAGAGGCTCTCCTGGCACTCGCCGATGTGGACGAGATCTGCTCCCCGGAGCTGAGGAGTTGAATACAAAGCTCTGTAGCCTTGTATGCACAGAGAGGTGCAGAGCACCGCTACAAGTCTAGTCAGGACACATGGGGTGGGATCTGCTTCTGTCTGGAGAGAGCAGGCCCATGGTCCCTGCAATGCAATCCCAGCCTGCCGCTCTCCACGCCACGAGGGCTGTCGGGAAAAGACCCTCTTTGCCCAGGGGCTGCAGGGAGTCAAAGGAAGGAAGGGAGGGCACTGCAGGGCAGCGGCAGACACCGGGCACGTTTGGAGAGCCTTACCTGAGGGACTCCTCCTTGCCACCACGGCAACGGGCTCTTCGCTCTACCTTCTCGAGGAGGCGGGTCGCTGCTCCTCGCAAAGCCAAGTGGGTCCTTGGAGAAAGGCTCCTACTGCAGCAAGGACAAAGTCTCACATCTCGACTGAGACCCTCCTGCCTCTCCTCCCTCCCAGTTGCCCCCACGGTCCCATTCAACCCCAGCGGTGCTTGGGGCTGCAGAGAGGCACCTGGCATCAGGGACTGACCCCTGCCATTCCCACGGCATGAGAAAGGAGAGGATGCTGTGCATGTCCAGCCCCGTGGCGCTGGGATTTGCTCCCCCCACCCACAGCTGGGCCACCAGCCCCCAGCTGGCCCAGGTCTGGCCTCAAGCTGGCCCACACTCACCTTTTCAGAGATGAGGACTCCGAAAGGCAAAGACTCAACTTGTCCTCTGGGCTCTCCTCATCCTCCACGGGGGGCTCTTTTCTGCCCTCTCCCCGCCAAACTGGAGTGCCGCGAAGGCAGAAGCCCTGCACAGAGAGAGAGGGGTGAGCGCAGGAGATGGCACTGGGCAGCAGGGAAGGCCCCTCCAGCTGGTACAGCCCCACACAGGACAGTCAGCCCCCACGCTCCTAGGGCTAGGGACCTTCCCACCTTGGCTCCCCGGCAGGAGGAAAATGCTCTTTTCCAAAGTGTTTTTCACTACCTGCAGTACCTGGGCCTCCCATTGCTCTTGCTCTTTTTTCCATGTCTTCGGGGGTGCCACGTTTGCAATTGGCTTCTGCTGGCACTTCTTGCGCAAGGAGTCCCAGAGCTTGCGTCGCTCCTCCTCCGTGCACGTGCGGGGCTGTGCCTGCAGGGCCATGGCAATGCAGCAGCAGGCAGCGTTAGTCTCCCTGGTGGAGAGCTGGGGGGATTTGAGCTCTCCCCCTCCCTCCTGCCCCTTCTTTTCAGCCTCTCCCTCAGCCCTGCTTTGCTCGCAGCCCTCACAGACCCACTGCAGAGCCTTTCTGCAATGAGCCCTGAGCCAAGCCACCATGGGGCTGAAAGCAACCCGGCTGCTTGCTAGCCCGGACAAGCCTGGCAGTGTTGTTGCCATTACAAGCACCACCACATCAAGTCTTTGGGTGTTTCTGGAGATGACAGAAGTGAAGGCTGTCTCCTAAATGGACAGAACAACCTGCTGCCTCTCCAGAAAGCCTCGGGAGAAGTGCTTCAGCCTTCAGCTAAGCACACAGTGAGGCGTCTTGTAAGACGTCCCATCCGTATAACTACGCTTTTCTACAGGTGGATACGACACAGTCCCTCCAGGAGCCCACGCCACGTACCGGTCCTGCCCTCCTCTTCCCTGGCCTAGCAGGGGGTGCGGGTTGGGGTCCAGCTTCCCGCAGTTGGTGGCTGCCGCGTGCCCCTTTCCCCGACCGATGCCACTGCAGCACTGCCAGCTCGCTGCAGACACACAGCGGGAGGAGGTGGTGTGAGCACAGGGACACCGCTCTGCAGCCGGGGCTCCCAAGCTGGGCGCCTGCCATGGCCGCAGAAGATGGCTCTGCCAAGAGGCCGGTGCCAGGAGAGGCCTCTCTCCCCTGGTGCCGCAGGGAGCGGGAGGAAGGGCACTGCGGGAGAGGAAGCACTGCCCGTGTCTGGAGAGATTTACCACTTGAGCTTGTCCTGCAGATCCATCCGGTCGTCCCGCTGCCCCCTGCGCTTGCGGGCGACCTGCCCCAGGATGCACGTCACCACCTCCCGCAGGGCCTGGTGCGTCCGTGGGGAAAGGCTCCTGCACCAGCAAGGACAAAGTCTCTCTGACCCTGCAGCTGTGACCCTCCTGCCCCTTCCCACACCCAGCCCCACACATTCGTGGTCCCATTCCACAGCCCCTTTGGGGCAGAAGGAGTTTCAAGCACCTGCTTTGGCCCCCGCCATTGGTTTCTAACCCAGCTCATTCCCACGGCTGGAGAAATCCCCGGGCGCTCTATGTGGACCCAAGGCTCAGGGGCTGGCTTCCTTGACCCACCACCAGTGCCTCACCACCACCCCACTGCCCCAGGCCTTGGCTGGAGCTGGCGCACTCTTACCGCTTAGGGGGGACAGTGTCTTCCTCTTCTCCGGCCCCAGCCTCTTCTCTGGCCTCTTCCCACTCCTTCATCATCATCTCCAGGAGGTCGGGGCTGGACTCCCCCGACTCCGTGCTAGTCGGGAGGCTGATTGATGATTGCATAGAGGAACCGGATTCCTGCACAGGAAGAGACTCTCGTACAACAGCCCTGCACCCCTGCTTCCCAGCATGCACACCCCCAGACCACTTCTGGCAGGGACCCTAGCGGGACAGGGAAAACCAGGAGAAGGACCTCAGCACGCCCTTGAGTGGCACCAGGGTTTCACGACAACTCCCTGTCACCTCTCCTGCTCAGGAAAGGCAGCAGTCACCCGCCCAGCTCGGCTGCAGCAACGCTGCTATGAGGGCTTGGGTGCTAGAGGTACCTTGCAATCTCAGCCCCCCTGGAGGAGAAAGGGCTCTTTTTCTGCAGGAACTCAGAGTACCTGGCTCCTCTGCGACTCTCGTCTCTCAGCTTTATCTATGGGCGTCCCCTTTTCTCTCTTAGCCTTCCGTTTGGTTGCTGGTGGGGTATGCCGTTTCCTCTGTTTCTCTTCCGCCAGCTCTCTTTTACTCTTTTTCCCTTCATCCAAGTATTTCTGGATGTGTTCTGGAAGCTTCTTCTTCCTCTTTGAGTGTTTATTCTGGAGGGAGACCAAAATGCAACAGCAGGCAGCATTAGTCTGCCCTGCAGAGGGCTGAGCTGGTTTCATTCCTACCCTCCCTTCTGCCCCTTCTCTTCTGCCTTTCTGTCCATGCTGCTTTGCTCCCAGGTTCCTGCAGGCTCCAACAAAGAGCCCGCCTGTAGAGACCAGGCAGCTAAGCGACCACCAGGCTAAAAACCACCCAGCAGCTGGCTATCCCCGACAAGCCTTGCAGTCACTCTGCCGACAGAAACATCCACAAGTAAGGTCTTTGGGTGTGTTTCATGAGGCCAATGGAAGTGAGAAGTGTATTCTCAAAGGGCAGAGGAACCCGCCTCTCTTCAAGGAAGCACCAAAGCAACTCGTCAGCGGTCCCGTGAACACACGGTGACGAATCTTGTGAGAATCGGCGTGCACAGAGCAACGCTTCTCTACAGTCCCCTACGACACGCTCACTGCAGCAGCCTGTGTCAGCTACCTTTTCTCTCCTCTCAGTAGTTCCGGCAATGAAGTCTCCTTTGACCAGAGGAATTAGTTTCTCTTTCTCCTCCTTTTCCATCAAGGAGCTCCCCTGGCTGGCCGGTAGCTGCCTGCAAAGACACAACAGGGTGCGTTGGCAGGAGGGCAGGAGGAGCTGGTTCTGCATCTTGTGCTTCCAAGTGGTGCGCCTGCTTCTGCAGCAGAATGCGCTCTGCTTGCCTCCTTGTGATCAAGTGCACAGAGAGAGAGAAGACCCCGAGCTGTCAGACTCGGATGTGCCCAACAGCCCCACTAAAACTCAGGATCCCCAGGTCTAGGCCCTCTCTTGCTGCAGCAATGAGAGGAACAGGGGCCCATGCCCGGAGACACCGCTACGCCCTCCGGATCAGTGCACTGAAGTCTGCCTGCTCAGCCGTCCGAAATACAGAGTGCTCACGGGCTCTACGAGCAGGTTGGGTGCTGGGGACGCAGCGTCAAAAGGAGGAGGACATGACCCCATGCGAAAAGCAGGCCTGCCACTGAGCTCTCTTTGGCCCTTCTCTTTTGCAGGCCATAAGGCAGGCGTCAGCATAGAAGAGGCTTCTGGTTAATCAGAGGAATCCTCTGCAGTAACTAACGGCAGAACTCTGTCCTCAGCAAACAGAAGGGTCGGGGTCGTTTCTATCTGAAGGGAAAGTCAAAAAGACCTTCCGCTCCTGGAATGAGCATCTGCAGTTAGTTACTCAGCAGATCTGCAGAGCAGGAGCAAAGAAAGAAATGATGCTGCCAGCAGAGTCTCCCAAGAAGCTACAAGACGCTTGCCATGCACCAAGAAACCATTAGTGGGACGTGGATAACCGCACTTTAAGTTCATCTAGCCTCTGTGTCCAGGAGAAACATCTCGCTCCCACAGAGACGAGAGCATGCGGTCATCTTTGCATCATTGCACATTTATGCGAGTGTCTCACCTGGCACGAGGCTCACTCCCCTCAGCTTTCTGATCCTCCTCTGGCTTTACAGTCATGGCAGGTAACTGCTTTGGAGAAAGCCTTGCTCGACAGAGGAGGCGCTTCTCGGCAAGATCCTCTAGAAACAAGAAATGAGACGATTCTTTAGAACAGCATCTCGGTGGTGTTCTGGGAACGGGCTGCCTACTGTGTCCCACTTCCAACAAGAGTGACGGGCAGGTCTGCTCGAGCCTGCGGTAACCCTGATGAAAGTGGTCCTTTTCATCCCTTTGGATGAAGCCATGTTTCCTGGGAGGTCTTAGGCCTTTTCCAACACTGTTTTTTTGTCCAGCTCCTCATGCCTACAGTGCACCATTATTCCCTGGGGAAAACTGTTTTGATGGCTTTCTCTCCTCTGTGTGCTGAAATCGGGGGCTCCCTGGGAGATGCTGGTAGCCTCCAAGAGTCATTCTGGGGAGGGCAATGATTTAGCACAAGAGGAGCCGGCTTTTGGGTTTCTGCATTGGTCCCAGGCACACAGATTTGCTGCTGGGGCAGGTTCACACCAAAGGCGTGGCTTCGGAGACATCTGAGAATACGATGGAATGATGAAGCAGCAGCGTTAGAGCTTTGCACTGTTTGGAGCACAGGCTGAGGAGTGGAGGCCACTGGGAAGGTGTCCTTCAGCAGTCCCAGCGGCCATTTGTGGTGCAGGGCTGTCCTGAGACCTTGTTCCAAAACGGCTCACTGCAGCTTTACCATAATGGGTGCAGAGAGTCACAGGAGGTGCCTCTCCCTCTTCCAGGCATCCTGGGGCAACCTCAGCTCTAATCCCCTCCAGCCACGGAGGAAGGAAAACCTACAGCCCCCTGCCAGCAACCCACTGGTCCCTTACCTTTCTTTCCAGTGCCATCACCTTTTCCCCAGCCCTGCTCTGGGGCAGCCTTCCCATGTCCTGTCACGTCTGCTTTCACTGTTGCCATTTTAGGCACGGTCTCAAGCTTGTACCTGGAAAGAGGAAGAAGGCACCAGGCTGAAGAAAGGACACCGCATTGTTTCCCAAGGCAGCCCATCCCAGAGGACCGTAATGCTCTGATGACCCAGCACCCTTTTGAGTTCTGATCTTGTTCTCTAAGTTTCGTGCGGCACCTTGCAGATGAATGCCTTTGCAGCTATAAGGAGTCCCCTCCCTCCCCTCAGTCGTCCATGGCACTGCACAGCAATGTTGGCACGAGACAGAGCCCTGCAGAACCCCACCAGATGCAAGCTCCTGTTTGGACAAGAAACCACCCCTCTACCCCTTGGCCCCAAGCAGAAGGCAGTCTCACGCACAGGAAGGAAAATGAGCAGGAAAAACCTGGTGGAAAATGTTGCCTAAATGCCTCTCCAGGTCCACAGTAGGACAGATGCATAAAGCATTGTCGCTGTCCCTTGTCCCTCCAAACAAAGTCAAACCAAACAAGAGCAAGCAGGGAGTTGCTTGCTGCCAACAAGGCTTCTGAAACACTCAGTCCTCAATGCCATCACGAGTACAGTTCTCGGCGCCTGGCAAGGCAGCCCTCCCAAGCACGGGCTGAGAAGCTGCTCGCTTGCTCAGCCAAGGGCTGCAGGAGCAAACGTACCCTGGTAGGACGATAACGCATCCAGAAGAGGTCTGGGCAGCAGCAGTGTCATGGCGTGAGATGACCGAGTCCCTCATCTCTGGCATCTGCAACAAGGATGGAGACCGATGACGGGAGATGGGGACGCTGGGAAGGGCTGGCTGCTCAGTCCACCTTAGACCAACGCAAGCAAAGAGCCAGAGCAGCCAAAGGGCTCTGGCCTCAGCAAGCCTTGCTCTGCCTCTGCCTCTGCTCCCTGCCCCGAAAGTGGGGCAAGCAGCGCTCCCCACCATCAGCACTGGCCTTTTCTCACAAAGCGAGGCCCCTCTGCGGGTACCTCTTGCAAAGCCAGACCGTTGCACGCAAGGGAAGTGCTCTACAGAGAGCCCGCTGTACTGTAGACCAGGAGGAGCCCAAGCGGCTGAACAAGGCATGGCAGGCCAGCAGAAAGCAGCCCCGCAGCCCCCAGAACGCATTGCAGAAGAACCAGGAGTGGCGCTGGGAAAAGGAAAATCCTACCTCGAGAACAGCTTGCAACGCCTTGTCAGTCCCATTCAGCCTTTTCAAAAAGTCTGTGTAAAAACTCATTTTTACGTCTCTTCCCTGGATGATCAGCATGCCCACGTCCCTCCAAACGACGGCAACGTTCTTCCTGTTCTCTAGGCAGGCACGGAAAAGATACATGGTCCTTTCCATGCAAAGCTGCACCGTGCCCTCAGAGACAGCGTTGTCTGAGGCTATGCGAGCATACGGCAGCTGCTCAAAATGTTGATGACCTGAAAAAGAAGAGGAACACGTGAACTTGCAGAGCTGCTAAGCAGGCTACAACCAAAGGTCTGCAGCTTCCAGGCCCTCAGGCAATACATGGCTACTGAGTTGTCTGGCTGGTGCAGCGCCTCTGAGGAGGAGCTCGGGTCGTCCCCTCCTGTTACAAGGGGAAAGCGAGGTGCGGAGCGGACAGCTGTGCTTTCTCTGATACAGAAAGGGAAAGAAAGCGCTGAAGAGGTGCTTGGCAGGAAGAAGAGCCATGGCTGCAGGACACGGTGGGGAGATAGGCGCCAGGTCCCACAGTAAGCTGGAGGGTGCCAGGCCACTGGAGCCGTGCCCACACTCGGGGCTCTCTTTGTCACTAGAGAGAAACGCACCCCAAACACAGACCCAAGCTCTTGGTGCCCCCCAGGGTCCTACGGCAGCTGCAGCAATGGCAGCAGTGACTAGAAAGCACAGGCATGGTGGTCACTGGGTTTTGGAAGGAACCGTCTTTCCCCACTGGGTTTCCCCCACTTTTCCCCCTTGCAAAGAGGCTGTGAGAGCCGGGAAGAGCCCTGGCATTTGCCTGGATGAGGTCTAGGGCAGCAGAAAGAGGGAGCAAGAGTTGAAACACCGTGTAACAAGAAGACACAGCACCAGTAAAACTGGAAGGAAACCTGTTGTTGAAGCAGGTCAAAGAGAGTGTGCTGTTAGGCTCTATTGTCCTCTGGTGATTATTTAAAATGAATAGGTAGGCAGGGTCCTTTTATTCAGAGCAGGCTGGTTTTGCCGCGATGAAGCTGTTCTCAGGACTGCGGCGGCAGTTTGGCACTGCGCTCAGTCACCTCTGGACACCAGAGCGCACCTCCCCACTCTGCTCGAGGGCAAGCGCCGCTTTCAGGCTCTCTGCTTACCAGGAATGTCTACGTAACTGTATCGGAGGTCATGATCCTGCGCAATAGCCTTTGCAAGGTGAAACACGGGTCTCTCCACAACCACCAGATCCTGCTCCTGGCTGGCTACTCGCTCTCTGACAACCGCAAAAGTCCCAAGACCAGGAATGCGGACAGCCTGAAACAGACGAGATGGCGGATCAGAAGAAGTCTTGGAGGGACAGACGGATGACTTGTCAGAGAATGGTGATGGTGCTTAGTGCCCTGCCCAGGCCCTGCCTCCTACAAAGGAGCAAGACGGGCTCCTTGGAAACCTTGGGAGAAGACAGACAGGGTCTGTGCTTTTGCCTCTCACTCCCCTTCACCCATGAAGAACCAGATAGGTCAGGAAAAGCTGACAAACATCCTTTGGCTCAGTAAGATAAAAGGTGGGGCGGGGGGCGGGGGTGGTCCCACACTTGGAATAAACCCTCAAGTGTCCCAGGCTTCCAAGTTTTGTCATGCAGATCTGACCGTGGGGACTCCAGAAGCCCCAGAAAAAGTCCAACCCTTTCTCTGGCACTGGCCTGGACTTTATGGTACATCTGAAAGTACAGAGGAGCTGGTCCATCGCACATCTGTGCATTTCAGTGTCATACTTTCAAAGGAGGGGAAGAGCAATGGCACTCCATGGCAAAGGGCTGTCAGGACTTCATCAGCCTTCATCAGGATGTGAGGGGAGGAGAAGGAGGTAAGTCCCACCTGGTGGAGAGCCAGCTGTTGGCTGAGGTACCATGATGCACTGGCCCAGATCTTAGCAAACTCTGCAAAAACAAGGGAAAGATGTCATGCTCTGAGGCGGCAACCTCAAAACCATTCAGCCCGCTCCTGTCCAAGGACCGATGCATTTCTAACACAAGCATTTCAGATGGTCTCTCTAGAGCCCGGCAAGAGCCAAAGGACACCTCAGCCTGCCTCCAAGAGGTGCAGCTCTCCAGGGTGCGACCCACTCCCATGGGAAACTGGCAGTGGATTGCCACGCCAGTGAGGGCACAGTGCTGTGCTCCACGAAGGGTTCAGAAGCTCAGGGCAGGCCCTGGTGGCTCCCCAGCAGGGGCCAGTCTCCCTGGGTCGCATCTCCAAACACACCATCTCCACACAGCCCATGAGCACCTTCAGCTCTTCCATTCAGACCTGAGCTCAGGGTGGGCAATGCCCACCACCAGGCAAGCAGCAGCCCTTTGGAAGGCAGGGGCCGTGTCGGGAAGAGAACCAGGAGCCCTGGCTGCCAAGTCAGCCCCTCAGCCCTTAGGGATGGTCAAGCAGGTCCCCCCTTGCAGTCACCAGTCCTGAGCAGCCACCCCCACAGCCCTCAGCGTTTCCATGCCTGTTTTCAGAGATGTCCTTGACACGACAACACTCATGAAATCGGGTCTGAAGGCCTTACCAGAATTCCTGAGCTTCTCAGTTGTTGGAAACAAGTGAGGCCGCAAGAAGAGGTCCTTTGCCATCTTAGTTCCCCCCTTGCTCCAGGTCAACAACTGCAGCAGGTGGCTGGCCGATGGCTTTCTTGCTTCCTGCAAAAAGCCTCCTCCTCCTCTCTGCTCTCCTCCTCCTCCCTTCACCACCCCAGTGCTCTTGTGCCGCCTGCCTCTGCCTTCTCCTCCTCACTGCAGAGCAGCTCCTCCGGAGCAGAGCAGTGGCACGAGCAGCCCCCAGCGCCTGGAGTCCCCTCGGCCTCGCCGGGGTGTGTGGGGCGGATGCTGGTCGCGATGGGGAAAGGGGGGCTGTCCCCACTGTGATGCGGGGCTGTCCCACTGTGACCCCAGACCGTGTCACAGGGGGGCTGCACACACCCGTCCCCTCTCCCCACCTGCCCAGGCCCTGCCAGGGGCTCCGCAGTGGGCAGGGGCTTCAGGGAGCTGCCCCCACCTCACTCTCTCCTGACCAGGAGGGGTTTCCCAGGCTGGGGCTCACCCCTGCCATGTCCCCACATGGCCACACCGGGCTCTAAGTGCTTGGGGGCTTCCTTCTGCCCTTCCCTGCTTCTTCCTGCCTCTCTTTCCCGATGTGTCTGCAGCGGAGAGCGGCGGGCTCCCCTGACTGCTGGAGCTTTGGCAGGCGATGGCTGCTCACACCTCTTTTGGAGCTGGCTGGAACCATCTCCGACTGGGAACTTTGGTCTGGCAACTGATACAGAAAATGGCAGCGGGATCACAAAACCAGCAAGGCTTGCCCCAGAGGTAGGTGGGATGAGACTTGCTGGTGTTCTGCAGGGAAGCACAGCACCAAGAAAACCTGGTGACGTTTAAGCATTAACAACTTCTCTGGGCTTTTGCTGCCTTCTGCAGACCTCTCGGCTGTTAACATGCCAAACTTCCCAGCCCCCTGGGTGTTGAGACGGCTCATTTTGGCTTGGGCTAGGCTATCAGTTAACACCTGCACTGCCAAACCCTCGTAGACCTGAGACTGTTCCTCACAGCTCCGTACCGCTGTACCTGTGGGAAGTGAGGCTCAGGGTGAGCAGTGCTGCACAGCTATGTGCTGGAAGGCAGCGCAATGGGAATACAGATACGGGACTGGTGGGGGAAAGGCCGAGTATCGACACCGGGAAACGTGATGCCAGTTCAGTGGCTGCAGCAGGATCCGGGCAGCCACAGAGCTGAGCAGTGACTGTCTTTGGAGACCATGAGGCACAGCTACCCTCACTCCCACAACCCGCTCTAGATGACATCCCACTTCTTGCATCCTTGCCCTCCTTTTCCCCTCCAGCTTTCCAGACTGCGAGAGTCGTCCTCTGAGGGTAAGACAAGAGAAAGTGCCCCTTGCTGAACCGCCACCATTGCCTCCACTGGAACCACCCTGGGTCTGCACGCAAGGACGTACGGCAGCGGCAGCAGTCCACTCCCATGCTGCTCCCTACGTACCCCTTTGATGACTGGAATGAAGTCTGCTCCCGGCATCTTCCTCATGCCCACACCAGCCTCCTTGAAGAAGCTGACTATCAGCCACTTCTCTTTGTGCAGGAGGTTATGCAGCGTGACAAGATCCCAGGGTGCACAAAGAAGGGTGGTGCTGCCCTTCCCCCAGCGCCGTCGGCTCTCTGGTGGTGAGCACTGGAAAAGGGGAGAAAACGCCCTGAGAGCACCCTTACCCAGAGTCACCATGCCAGGAGGTGTGACACCACCTGGGGTAAAGCAGCGCAACTCTACTGAGCTGTTCTGCTCTCTCCAGGCTTCCCTTGCTTCTCAGGGTTTCTGTCAGCAGGGTTTGCTCCTGAGTTCTGGCAGATGCAAACAGAAACCCTGCTGTCATGGCCCAGGAACTAACTCACCCAGGAGCTGTTTTTCAGAAAGGGCTACAGTGACTGGTCTGGCATAAGCAACACCCAAACAGAGTTTCTGATGCACCTCCTGAGCACAGGCATGCAAACAAGGGACTGCCAAGACTCAGAGTAACTCACATCATTTAAGAACCCACAACAGGCCTGTTGAATGTGAAAATGAGCACAAAGAAAGGGGTCTTTTCAGAATCGCTAACTATTTTTTTTCCATGTCCATGTTTTCCTCACTGCGGGGAGGAAACACAGACTCTGCAGCCCCTGCAGTCAACTACAGTTCTGCAGAACGGGGGGAGATGAAAGTAGAGAGACCTGAACAAGGCATTTTCAAACTTGTGAAGAATCAAGCAGAAACAGTTGCAAAGTGTGCCATCAATTTACAGAAATTTAAACCTGATGGAGCCGAGTAGTAGAAGTGAATATTACAGAGAACTAGAGGGGAGCACTGCAGTCCAAAGGGTCAGCAACGCAGACAGCTCTAACTGCACATTTTCACCTGATTGCCTTCAACAAAAGAGGCTTGGGATCCCCACTGCTCCCTTCACCCTGGAATAGTCCAATTCCTCGTCTGAAGCTGCTGTGCACCTGGCTGAGGACAGACACAATCCACACAAGGAGCAATCACAGCTAAATGCTGCACTTTACTTGGTGAAGTTTCCTTGGAAAAAATACATTTATTTAAAAAAAAAAAGTGTTACTGCAAGAACCGGGAAGAAAAAATCCCTGACAGGCTGACAGGAACTTCCCAGCTGTGCTAAAACCATCCGCCCTCTGTACCCCCATTTGCCAAGAGCCGGCAGCACAGCTTGGGTGGGGGAGAGGCAGGGATCAGACCTGGGGGCCAAGAGAGGGGCACAAGCATCTGCCAAGGGAGCTGCATCCAGCCAGGAGCGCTCCCCACCGGCTGCTCTGACAGCAAAGCCCTGGTGCGGGCTCTCAGCAGGAGGCAGAAACAACTCCACGTCTGGAAACCCCCATTTACCAAAGGCTGTCGGCAGAGATGGGGCTGTCCATGAGCACCAGACCCACGTGAAGGCCCGGGGACAGCACAGGCACCTGGCCTGTCCCCACCAGAGCACGCCTGCTCCAAAGCCTGGAGCCGCCTGGTGGAGAGGAGGCCGCTCTGCCTTCCCCTGGCCTGCGGACATCAAACACCGACCCCCAGCTGTCAGGGCTTGGGCTGGCGACCCTCGGGGCAGCAGCAGGGACCGCTCCGACCCTGCTGGTGGGGCTGTCCCTGGGCTGAGCACTTGGGCCCAGGGCCGGGGACTGGGCCATGGCGGGGCCCGTGGGCAGTGAGGCCTCCAGGTCCCTCCCCCCAGGCCCACCCGTACTGGCAGATACCTGCTCCTGCTCCTGCTCCTGCTCCGCTCCTGCTCTGCTCCTGCAGCCCCCCTGGCCCTGGCCCTGGCCCTGGCCCTGGCCCTGGTCCCCCCCGGGCCCCGCTCTCGCCCCTTTCTCCTCAGGCCCCTCGGCCTCGGCCCCCTCCGGCCCCGCCCCCGCCCGGCTGTGACTGACAGGCCGCCTCCGGCCCCGCTGATTGGCTCCGCCCTGGCCAATGGCGCGGCTGGGGGGGTCTGGGCCTGCGCAGGGCGGGAGGGGAGGGGCGGGGCCGGGCCGGAGGGGAGCTGCCCGGGCTTTGCTCTGGGGCCGCCAGCCTTTCCCAAATGCGGCTCTGTCTGTGCTCCAGCCACCGCCCTGGGCAGGAGGAGCTGCGTGCCGGGAGCCGCTGGCGTCGGCCAGGCCGGCAGCTGGCAGGAGACGGGGCTCTGCCCCCGGTGCCACCGCCCGTGCTGAGCCCGGCACCCAGGGCCTCCCTCAGGCCTCACTTCCCCCGGGCGGTGAGGAGGAGAGACGGCCTGTGCTGGCGTGGGCCAGGGCATCCTCCTGCGGCCAGAAGGAAGGACAGAGCCCCTCACTCTCCCCACGGGGGCTGACTGCTGTCCTTCCTTCTGTCCCCAGGGGTCCCCAGCGCTGTCAGGCCCCGCGGGGCCTCAGGGCCATGCAAATGTCCAGGTGCCAGGGCAGCTTTGGGCATCTCGGAAGCTAAGGCGCAGCTGCCCCTTTCCTTCTGCAGATGCAGTTCTTTGTTACCCCCTTCGTGGTCAAAACTGTTTCTCCTCATGCTGCGTGGACTGGACAGAGGCCACGTCCCTGTTAGTCCGGGAGGACTTCAGGGAAGCGAGGAAATCCCAGCACGCACACAGGTAGGGGGACAGTGGCAAGGAGCCCTGTCAGGGTTTGTCTGCTGTTTCGCAGCTGAACTCAGACATTTGTGTGCACCCCAGCACCAAAGTCAGCTTTTTTTCCTCCAAGATGCACAGCTTTTCACCAGCAAAAGCGAGTCGGGCGGAGCTGGTCTTTGGGATAACTTGGCTCCTTCTTTCTTTAATTGCATGCCTACACTTTTCCTTTTTTCCACCAATGTCTGTCTTTCTCCCCCTTCCCCCCAAGTTCCATCCTCTTTCAAGGGTAATTACGATTTGAGTTTCTAGACAGATCATTGAGTAGGCAGAGGCAGGATATAAGTGTAGGCTGATCTATACCTCCAGAGCTGTAGGCTACCTTTAAAGGCTGGATAGGTATGGGCTACGGGTAGAGTTACCTTTAAAGGCTAGATAGATACAGGCTATGGGGAGAGTTACTGTTTGCTAATTATTACTTCTTTTGGGGTCCTGTGACAGTGACAATAAGTTTTTCCGCTTGCAGCTCTGCAGCAGTTAAAACTACCACTGAAACAGTTTTGATGATAGATGCTGTTCTGTGTATTTTGGGTTTGGTACTCCTTTCATTGAGCCAGAATTATTTCTTGCTGATTAGGTGACGGGGATCTTTTTGCACTGATCTCTTTCTGGAGCGTGTGCTGACAGCCTTTGTCATCCAGAGCTGTCCCTCCTGTTCCTGAAAGTGCCGATGGCAGCGACGTGCAGGAACTCCTGTGAGTAATGGCTTCACCAGTAGGCTTGGATTTTGTGAATCCCCATGGATAAATGGATGTGGCAGGTGCTCCATTTCTTCATTTTGGTATGCTGGCGATCTAGAGTAAATTTGGAGGCGTTTCCTCTGCCTCCTCCTCTTCCTTCCACTTTTTCTTCCTCCTCTTCCTCCTGTTCTTTTTCCTTCTGCTCCTCCTCTGATTCTTTGTCCTCCTCCTCCTGTTTTTCCACCTGTTGTTCCTCGTCCTCCTCTTCTTCCTCCTCTTCCTCATTCTCCTGTTCTTTTTTGTCATGTTACTCCTCTTGCTCCTCCTGTTCTTCCTCATGCTCTTCTTCCTCCTCCGTTTCCTGCTCCTTCTCCTGATCTTTTTATTTTCCTCCTCCTCCTGCTGTTCTTCCTCCTCCTCTTCCATCTCCTGGTTTTACTCCTCCTATATTTACTACTCCTCCTCCTCCCTCTCCTCCTCCTCCTGTTCTTCCTCCTTCTCTTCTTCTTTCTCTTGTTCTTCCTCTTCCTCCTTCTGTTCTCCTTTCTCCTTGTTCAATTCCTCCTGTTCCTTCTCCTCCTCTTCCTTTTTCTCTTCATCCTCATTCTTTTCTTCTTTCTCCTCCCCCTCCTGATCTTCCATCTCTTCCTTTCATCATCCTCCTCTTTCCTCTTCTCCTGTTCTTCTTCCCCTTGTTCTTCCTCCTGCTCTTCTTCCTCCTCCTTTTGTTCCTCCTCCTGTACATCCTCTTCCTTCTTTTCTTCCTCCTCTTCTACCTCCTCTTCTTCTTATTCTTCCTCCTCCACTTCTTGTCCTTCCTTCTTTTCCTCCTTATGTTCTTCCTCCTCCTCTTCCTGCTCTTGTTCTTCCTCTTCTTCTTCTTTTCTCATGTCCTTCATCCTGTTCTTCCTACTGCTCTTTCTCCTTCTCTTGTTCTTTCTTCTCCTTCTTCTTATCCTTTACCTCCTCCTTTTAGTCCTCATGTTCCTCCTCGTCCTGGTCCTCCTCCTCCTGTTCTTCCTCCTCCTTTTGTTATTCCTTCTCCTGTTCTTCTCGTTTTCTCCTACTTCTCCTGTTCTTCTTCCTCTTCCTGTTCCTTCTCCTCTTCTTCCTCCTCCTGTTCTTCCTCCCCCGATCTTCCTTTTCCTCCTTCACCCCTCCCCCTTTTACTGTGTCTTCTTCTCTTGTTCTTCCTCTTCATCTTTTTTCTCATCCTCCTCCTGTTCCTTTTCCTCCTCCTCATCCCCCACTAAATCTAGTTTTAAAGAATTTAAAGCTCTCCCTCTAAGTCTGGCCAGCAGGTACCCTATGTAGCATTTACATATAGGAAGTAATCTGGATTTTCCCCCCCTCCCCTCAGCCCAGAGGATCCCACATACTTGTCCTCAGACTCAAAGAAAGAGAGGAATCCACAGCAGAGCAGTGGCCAAACAGCGAGCACAGAGGCAGCTGTAGCCAAAGCACCTGAGCCTGAGGATGGCAGGGAGCGTGCTGATGTGCAGACAGGCAGGATGCTGAAGGGGATTTAATTTCATCTAAACCCGGTCTAAACTCGTGGATCCAGCTGTACCTACTACATTCAGTTCCTGACGCAGCTGGGAACATCACCTCGGGTTAAGGTTCTCTAATCTGTGCCTTTAGAACACCCTATAATTAGCTGCTTTTCACACTAACGAACCAAGCTAAGGAGGGTGACCTTTCTCCAGAGGTTCAGTGACCTTTGCTCAGGTTTCAGCGCACACTCTGGGAAACAAGCCAGGGCTTCTTCCTTTACTCTTTCCAGATGCTCATCAGACATGGCCTGAGGTTGGTGCACATTCCCACAGCTCGGGCCCCGCTGAGCCTGCTGCACTGCTGCCCAGCCGCACAGAGGCTTTTCTCCACTGAGAGAGCATTTGACATGGTCTGGTGTGGAAGTTTTGGCCTTGTGCCCTTCCCACGGACAAGTGCAGATCATCTTGTGTGCTCAATAGCCCTGACTTTATGTTCAGTGATTTTCTGAGGAAGCTTTCGTAGCTCTGCTGTAGGAGACAGGGACAATTCATAGACCCCATAGATTGTGTGTTCCCTGTTCTGCCTTTTCCTCTCAGGAAGATCAGGTGATGAAGAAAGAGACGTGTTTTCAAACGAGATGGTTAGCAGGTGGGCTGTCAGCGTCCTTCTGTTCCATTTGCCTTGTCACCACTGACTCAGCCAGGAACCGGTTGTCATTCTTCATGGGGAGACCTAGTGGTCTGACATCTTCTCAGTGCCATACTGGTTTAGGAATGTTTCCCAAGGAGGGCAGCAGGGCTTGCAGAGCACGTGGCATCAGAGGGCTGATGGAGACTGAACCAATGTCCATTTTCTTTTGGGGCATAGTTTTTCATTTTTTACTTCACAGAAGCCATGTTCCCACACATTCTTTGGATCCAGTTTACCCTACTGAATCATCAGGTGTAGCCATGACTTTGAAAGCTCAGCCAACCCCAACACATGTCATTCTTCATGCTTTTGCTATCCAGGGTTGCACTCAGAAGAGCCTGGTGACCGTGGAATAGCGGTGGACATGGCACGCCAGACAGATGTGCCTCCTGAAAGAGCCCTGCTTTGCTGTCCACCCTGGCAGAGCCAGAAGGAGCCATGGCCAGCCAGCAGAAGGAGGAGAGGTATGAGGCAAAGCCAGGCTCACCAATCCTGTGTCAAGGCATCTCATAAGCATCAGTTTTTGATGTAAAACTGGAGCAGACGCATGTAGGAACTGCTCCTCCCAGAAAATGTAAATAACTGCAATCCAAATCTGCTGCGAGGTTAACTGCAAAATTAGCAAAGGTGCTTCTCTTTCGGCATTGGTTGTTCCTCTTTCAGCTCAAAATGAATACTGTGTCCTATAAAAGTAGAATGCAGTGGGAGAGGAGTTGGGAAGGGGGCTGTGAGCAGCAGTAGAGTTCAGGTGAGCAGCAGAACCCAGGTATCTTTCACGGAAGCACTCATGCTCTGGTAAATTTCTAGGATTAGCTGTCTGATCAAGAGCACAAACCTGACAGCATTTTCCTTCTCTGCCTGGTGCGGTTGCAAGTCAAGGAGTTAGCTTGGCCGTTTCCATTATGGTGACATCCTGAATAAATACTCGCAAGGCTCAGAACTATAAAAAAGCATCCTCCTACCTAATAAGCTAAGTAGCCAGGGAATGGTAAGAGTAATACCCAATCAGTAGTCAACAGCAAAGGCAAGTCTTCTTTATAATGTGATTTACTTATAATAATATCATCTTATTTATAATAAAAATTGTCAGCATTCTAATAATTCCTATCCACATTTATAATAATAATTACTCTCGGTTCATCAACCTCATCCATTTCTTCTTTCAACCTTTGCTTATACCAAGCGGGATGTAGAACATGAATGCTGAAAAGGGCAGAAAATCCTGGCAAATCCTCAGCTTGTCCCAGGGCTGACCGTCATCTTTATCTGCAAGCCCAGGAAAGCAATGTGTCATTATGTCAGTGCACGCTGAAGCAGCAGGAGAGGCTTAGCTTGGCCCATCATAAGACACTTGCCGTACAGGCTTACCAAGAAGAAAAGCGGCATGCCACGGAATAAGTTTCCCTCTTGCCCGTGGGAGTTTTGCAACTCTGTAGGATAAATACCAGCCTGCATTTAAACCCTTCCTCGTAGAAATGTTTTGGTTTTTTTTTTTGTTTTGCATGAACAGGGACTGGAGGGGCTGGAAAATGCAAATACTGATGTCCTTGATTTTATAGGGGTTGATGAGTTGCACCATGTGGTCACTCTTCCAAATCCAGATCAAAGACGTACCAGCTGGAGGCTGACTGTTTTACCTTCGGTACTGGTATTTGCATCTACATCTGTACTGGTATCTGGACTTGCATCCACAATTGTATTTGTATCAATAGCTTTATGTGTAATGGTACCTCTCTCTCTAATGGTATCTCTAAGGGACTCTACTGGTATCCGTACTTGGATGAGTAACTGAATCTGTACTTGTATCTGCAGTGGTACGTGTAATGGTGCCTGTGATTGCACTTGCACCTGGAAAAGCATGGCGAATTGTATCTTTATCCATCACTGCCTCTGGAACTTTACAGACCTTGCGCCCGTATCTGCAATTGAATCTCCAGTTCAGTGGGAGAACGGAATTATAAGGGTTTCTGTGGTGGTATGGGTGATGGTACTTGCACCTGTAGTTGTGATGGTAGCACTATCTGTGTCTCTTAATGGTATCTAATGGGAGCTGTACCTGTCATTGTACCTGTAACTGTATCTGTATCGGTCATGGTATCTCTGGCTGCTCAGGTACATGCAGTGGTTTTCCTATGTGTACGTGTATTTGGTTTCTCTATGTGTATGAGTAATTCTGTCTCTACCTGCAACGATATCCCTCACGGTATCTGTACCATGATTGCTCTTGGTTTGTGTGTGCCACTCTGTAACGCTATTGCAGTCTCTATCTGTAGTGGTTACGGGGTCTGTAATGGTATTGGTAATGGCAGCTGTAATGGTACTTGTGTCTGCATCGATCTGTGTAACGCTGTCGATATCTGCCATGGGATCAGAATCTGCAATGGCCTCTGCGTCGGCAAAGGCATTTGTAATGCTCTGAGCGTCTGCAGTGGCCTCTGCCTCTCCTGTTGTACCTGCACCTGACCTTGCGTCAGCAACGGTCTCTGCAGGGCTTTCTACAACAGTATCTGCATCTGCAGCAGTATCTGCATCTGGAACAGTGTCTGCAACTGCAATGGTATTGGCTTTGGTGTCTGCGTCTGTGACATTCTAAGGAAAGGTCTGTGCATCTGCAAAGCTCTATGCAGTGGTTTCTGCAATGGCGTTTGAATCTGCGGTGCCATTTGCAGTGGTCTCTCCGTCTGTCATGGCGTCTACATCCGCAATGGTATCCGCATCTGCTGTGGCATGAGCAACGCTATCGGCATCATCCATAGCACCTGCAATGATAACTTCTGCTGCAATGGTGTCTGCAGCGGTATCTCCAAGGGTATCTGCAGTGGCATCTGCATCTCCAACAGCATCTCCGTCTGCAGTCGTATGTTCACCTGCAGTGCTCTCTGCAATCCTATTTGCACCTGGAATGGCATCTGCAATGGCATCCTGGGCAGGTGTGAAAAATGCAGTAGCATCTGCAATATCCTCTGCATCTGCCACGGTCCCTGCATCGGCAGTGCTGTCTGCCGTGGCATCTGCATCGGTATTGGTATCTTCATCTGCAACGGCGTCCCCACCTGAAATGGCGTCACTAATGGTATCTGCAGCGGCGCATGCAATGGTGTTTGAGTGTGAAGTGGTATCTGCAATGGTATCTGCATCTGCAATGGAACCTGCAGTCACATCTGTCTCTGGGGCGGTATCTTCAATGTGATCTGCAGGGGTATTTTCAGTAGCACCTGATGTGTGTTTATTGGGATGTGTAGTGGAATCTGCACCGGTATCTTGAATTGTAAGCGTAATTGTGTCTGTGACTGGATCTGTACCAGTTTTGTGCCTATATCTGCAACTGCATCGGTAACTCTTGAAGATGCTGAAGCCATTGCAGACACCCAGTTCAGATGCAGACACTCCCTGCACCTTCAGCGGTGTGTCTGTCACTACCTGGTGTCACTGTCACCGGTATCGCTAGGTGTACTGGCACCGCTCTCTGTGCTGGTTCCCCTCTCAGGAATGAGATCGGTGTCTGTATCTGTATCTGTAGGTGTAACGGAGTGTGTACTCGTGTCTGTGGCTCTTCTTGGGGCTGTAATTGTATGTGTAATTCTGTCTGTACCTCTGACTGCACCTGCAGGTGTATGTATCAGGGTGTCTGTGACTGTACTGGTGTCTCTAATGGTGGGTTGGTTGTGTCTGTAGCTGCCCTTGGATCTGCCGTTGCATCTGCAATTGAATTGGTTTCTTCCTCATGGTATCGCTGCCTGTGGCTGTATCTGAAAAGGCGTTGTCAAGGATATCTGCAATGGCATCTGCATCTGCAATGCTATCTGCAGCTGCAAAGGGATCTGCATCTGCAATGGCGTTTGTGATGCTGCGAGTGTCTGCAGTCGCTTCTGCATCTTCAGCGGTACCTGCATCTGCAGTGGCATCTGCCTCTCCTATTGTGGCTGCACCTGACTTTGCGCAGCAACGGTCTCTGCAGAGGTTTCTGCAGTGGTATCTGCAGCTGCAGCAGTATCTGCATCTGCAGGGGCATCTGCATCTGCAATGGTATTGGCTTCGGTGTCTGCGTCTGCATAATTGTCAGGAATGGTAGGTGCATCAGAATCAGCATTGCCACCTGCATCTGCAGTGGTATCTGCAATGGTATCTGCATCTCCACATTGGTCTACGTCTGCAGTGGCATCTGCTTCTCCACTGGCATCTCCGTCTGCAATCGTATGCTCTCTGCAATTGTATTTGCCCCTGGAATGACATCTGCAATGGCATCTGCATCTGTAATGGTATACGCCTGGGGGTTTGAAATGCACTAGCATCTGCAATATCCTCTGCATCTGCTCTGGCCCCTGCATCGGCAATGCTATCTGCCATGGCATCTGCACAAATAGTGCTATCTGCACCTGCTACGATGTCAGCATCTGAAACGGTGTCAGTAATGCTACTGCAGCGGTGTACGCAATGGTGTTTGAGAGTGAAAAGGTATCTGCAATGGTATCTGCAATGGTATCTGCAGTAACATCTGCATTTGCAAGGGTGCGTGCAGCTGCAATGACATCTGCAAAGGAATCTGCAATGGCATCTTTCTCTGCAATGGTATCGGCTTCTTCAAAGGTGTTGACGTCTCCAGTGACATCTGCATCCGCAAAGGTATCTGCATCTCCAGTGGCATCTGCACCTGCAGTGCTGTTTGCATTGGTATCTGCATCAGCAATGTTATGGCCAACGGATTGTGCATCTGCAAAGGTATCTGCAGCGGCGTCTGCAATGCTAATTCATTCTGCAGCGCCACCTGCAATGGCATTTGTATCTGCAATGGAAGCTGCAATGGTATCTTTGTCTGTAAATGGATTCTGCCTCTCCAATGACATCTGCATCTGTAATGGCATCTGCAATGGTTTCTATCTGCAATCGAATATTCTGCTGCTGCTGTACCTGCATCTGCAACGCCATCTGCAACGGCATCCGCAATGCTCTTAGGAATGGATCGTCCATCTGCAAAGGCGCCTGCAGTGGCGTCTGCATCTCCAGTGCTATCTCCATCTCCAGCAGCACGCCCACCTAAGGAGGAAGGGCATGGGCTTTTCCCTCAGATGGACAAAAAGAAATGATCAGAAAGCACAGGACAGGCTGCAATGCCTGTCAGGTAATAATTAATTAATTAAAGGTCGAGAGAAAGAGAGGTGCTGCGATGACAGATGGTGACTTTCACGATCTGCCTCCTCTCCAGAGGCTCAAGCTCCGCACACTCCATGCTCCTGTGTGGCAGGCAGCTTTCCGCAGCAATGCTGCTCATCAGGCACCGTTAAAGACATCAGTGCCCGGCTCTCCTCCAGCACGAGCTGCCCGCTGAGCCAAAGCACCCGCAGGACGGGGCGGCGAGGCCACCGGTGCGGCCAAGGCTGCCCACTGGCTGTCGGGGCATCCTGGGGGGAGCTGGTGGTTTCCTCGAAGTACTTGGGAGAGTGAAGCTGGTGGCCCAGCTGTGGGTGGGGGGAGCAAATCCCAGCGCCACGGGGCTGGACATGCACAGCATCCTCTCCTTTCTCATGCCGTGGGAATGGCAGGGGTCAGTCCCTGATGCCAGGTGCCTCTCTGCAGCCCCAAGCACCGCTGGGGTTGAATGGGACCGTGGGGGCGATTGGGAGGGAGGAGAGGCAGGAGGGTCTCGGTCGAGATGTGAGACTTTGTCCTTGCTGCAGTAGGAGCCTTTCTCCACGGACCCACTTGGCTTTGCGAGGAGCAGCGACCCGCCTCCTCGAGAAGGTAGAGCGAAGAGCCCGTTGCCGTGGTGGCAAGGAGGAGTCCCTCAGGTAAGGCTCTCCAAACGTGCCCGGTGTCTGCCGCTGCCCAGCAGTGCCCTCCCTTCCTTCCTTTGACTCCCTGCAGCCCCTGGGCAAAGAGGGTCTTTTCCCGACAGCCCTCGTGGCGTGGAGAGCGGCAGGCTGGGATTGCATTGCAGGGACCATGGGCCTGCTCTCTCCAGACAGAAGCAGATCCCACCCCATGTGTCCTGACTAGACTTGTAGCGGTGCTCTGCACCTCTCTGTGCATACAAGGCTACAGAGCTTTGTATTCAACTCCTCAGCTGCGGGGAGCAGATCTCGTCCACATCGGCGAGTGCCAGGAGAGCCTCTTGGGCACAGAGGCTCCCGAGAGAGATGTCCAGCAAGAGCCTCCTCCAGCGTGACGAGGGCCAGTGCCGGCCAGCCAGGCTGTTAACACCAACGCTTCCTTCTCTTCAGTAAAGCCCTGTCCGCAAACAACTGGGTCTGACGCTGTGGGTCTTTCCTTGGGGGCTGTGAAATGTGCACTCGGCAGTGGGTGAGCTTTGGCGGGGCGGGGAAAGGCCACTGCAGGCAGGAGGGCTGGAGCTTCAGTCCTGCTCCAAGGGCAGCCCTCTCCCAAGGCTTTGCTGCACCTGCGCGGCTGCAGCCCTGCTCTCTGTGGCCCGTGCACCTCCTGGTCCCTGGCAGTGTGCCCTGCTGCGGCTGCACATCCCTGCTGAGGAGGGGATTTTCCCCGGGGGAAGAGAAGGGGGGAGGAGGAGGATGCAGAGGAGGAGGAAGAGTCGTGCTGGGTGCCCAGGGGAGCAGAGCTGCAGGGGGAAGCATGCGGGGGCTCGCACAGCCAGGGCACTGCGGGGCGCCCAGGCCAGCGCTGTCAGGGGTACCCAGAGCTGTGCAGGCACCACCGTGTGCCGCGTGGACAATGAAAGCCCAGGCAGGAACGGTGTCTGGGGAGAGGGGAGTTATGGGGGGCAACTTTTCAGTTGGGTAGCTTGACTGCCAAAGCTCTGCTCGGGCTCCCAGGCCTTTTGTTCGACACGTCCTCGTTGGGCACCCACACCCTGCCCGGGCTCCGCAGGGGCTCCATGCAGGCGGTGGCAGTGACGCTTCCAGAGCTCAGGCCGGCTTAACGGCGCTACGTGAGGCTGGGTCAGTCTGTCAGTCCTCTGCGGGCTATTTTTTCCTGAAAAGCCCTGATTTTGTGGGGACCTGACTTTGCCTACCTAGAAATATACCCTTTGCATTTTACACTGCTGAATTGCTGTGCCTTTCTCATGGCACCCAGGGACCTGCCAGTGCCTTTCCGTGCGTCCCAGGGCTTCCCAGGGCCGGCAGCAGGCAGCCAATGGCCTCTCCTTGGGCACTGCCACCCCTGAGGGCAGCAGGGTGTCCCAACGGGCAGGGGAGGATCAGGCACCTTCGGACACGCTGCTTCCTCCTTGGGGGCTCCCAGCACTGACCATTTCTGCACCCACCTCTCCCATTGCCCCGGCCAGGAAAGCTCGTTCCCCTGGTCCCCACTCTTGATGCACCAGCAGGGCCGGGGAGAGGGTAGCTGGGCTGCAAGCAGAAAGAAAGGCTGGCTGAGACGCCAAGCCCCTGCTGTGCCTCGCCCCTCGCCATGTCCGATGCCCCAGCGCAGGGCTGAAGGCCGATACCGGCTGCACAGCCTCAGCACCGACCGCACAGCCTCAGCACCGACCGAGGGGCTCCCTGGGATGAAGGAAGCTGCGGCACGGCCAGGAGCCAGCCCTCCGGTTCGCGAGGAGAGAGCAGGAGAGCAAGCGATGATCTCTGGTGGGCTGAGGTGAGCCTTAGCAGAGGGTAAGCAAAAATACTGGAAGCTGTTAGCAAGTCAACTGAAATAAGAGGTTCCAACTTCTCCTAGTGCCATGGAGAGCACTGGGGTTTCTCAGAGGGGCTGGCATGGGCGTGGTGTGGTCTTTTTTGTTGTGTTTGTTGCTGGTTTTTGCAGGTTTTATAGTCTTTGTCAGTGTAGAGTGTCAGACAGAAGTCCAATTTGCTAGGGCAAATCCCGAGGATTTTCCAGTGTAGTCAGTCTAGTGCTATTACCAGTAAGAATTCCAGCAAAGAAATGGTGAGAGACTTGAATGAGCAAACTCTCCCTGCGCTTGGGCTGAACGGAGTCCAAGCCAAAACTGTGCAAGAGCATTGAGATTTGGCTCGGTATGAAACAGCTGATGGGCATTGTCCCCTTCTTGAAACCAATCCCTTTAGCTCCCTGCTGTCACCCTTGCCCTTACTGGGTGCCTTTGTTGCATCTTGTGCCACGTGCGGAGGCTTTGCAAGCAGGATCTCCGCAATTGAACCAAACCAACTGCTTTACGCTTTCAGGAAACACAAAAGCTAGGACAGAGTAGCAAGACATGATGCGAGGTGTTAGCATGCTCCCTGAAGGAGCTCCTTCAGAGTCTTTGCAGGCCAGGCAGGCTTCAGCCAGGAGGTGAAGGATGGGGGTCGGCTGCTGCGTGCGCTGGGCTGATCTGAAGTCTTGCTGAGTCACTGTCTTCCAACTCATTGGTTTTTTCCATTGGGATTTTTGCGGGTGCGTAGGGAATACTGCGTACAGTTCTGGTCCCCGTTACACAAAAAGGATGTGGCCAGGCTGGAGGGGGTCCAGAGAAGGACCATGTCCCGATCCAACGTCGGGGGAGGTTTCGATGCGATGCCTAGGACGAGATTAAGACACGGAATAGGGTCAGATGCCGTACAACCTTTTAACTTTATTTCGGCGAATGAAGGGGTGAGGAAGCGGGTAGGGAGGCAGTGGGGAAAAACAGAGAGAGAGAAAAAAAGAGAGGGGGGAAAATGAGAGAGAGAGAGAGAGAGAGAGAAGGCGTGCTCAGGCGGGTGAGAAGAGGGCCACGTGGGGGAACTGGCTATCACCACTCCGAGTCCGACGGCGTCCAGTCGACAGAGTCTCTTTGTCCAGCCGGTCCAGCCTCTGTGTCCAGGTGTCGAAGTGCCTGCAGGAGCAGGTTCCGAGGGGTGCACCAGGTAGGAGGGGAAGCAGGAGCAGCAGCCACACCTCAAAAGGTGTGCGCGGTCCTTTTATAGGCCATGCGCAGGCGCAGAATGTGCCTGTGTACGTGCAGTCCGTGCTTCTGCTTTTCGTACCCTGGCCTCTGCGCAGGCACCCTGTGGTGTTTGTCTGCAGGTCTGCGTGCGTACAGTCCGTGTTTCTGCTTTTCGCGCCCTGGTTCTCTGCACAGGCGCCTGTGGTCTGCGTGCATGCAGCCTGTCGGAGGCTGGATGTCCAAGCCAGAAGATGGTGGTATAACGGCAATGTCGGGACAATTCCAGTTCCGTAAGAGCCTTGACAGGGAGCCAGGCAGAACGGCCTTTCCCTACCATCACAGGCTGCCTTGCTGGGCTTTACAAGCACCTCCTCCCAGCACTCCTCCTCCTGTGCCGAGCACCCCGTCTCACCCAGGCTGCCCAGCAGCTGCCCTGAGCGCTTGTGCACTCCCATACGCAGTGCTGCCTCCAAAATCAGGTCCACCCTTCTCCACCTCTGCTCCCTCCACAAGGGTGTAGAAGGAGGAAGCGCAATAGTTTGCAGACTCAGCAGTTCATTGGCAATGGCTGTACGTGGGAGGGATGCAGCGTTCGCAAGGATTTTGCTCTGCACGAGAGGGAACCAGGGCATGCAGGAGAAAGGCTTACGTGCTGCGTAAAGCTGGGTGTTGTTTTTTTAAAAAGTTTTGTTTTCTGTCTTGTGACCCATTTGACAAAACAGACCCACAACGTGCAAAGAGTTGTAGCCTGTTGGTTGTGGGAGCGTTTAGGCCAGAATCCCTTCCAAGCCAAAAGGCAGTGTTTGACACTGAACCGCATCAGGATTAGCCTGGGCTGATGAGTTTTGCTGCGCGCTGACTCGGCGGGTGTCACAGCTGCTCCTCACAGCCCGTGTCTCAGTCCCTGGGCCAGCGGGCCGCCACAGCGCTCCCACGCCAGGGCAGCTCCCAAGAGAAGCCCCACGGTGCGCGACCAGCGTTCCCCACACTGGTGCCACCCAGCCTTGGTGCAGCCCCTCAGCACCTGCCTGCACCAGGAAACACAGACCCAGCATCGGAGAGGGCTGCTCCCGGCCATGGTGGCCACCCCAGCACTGCAGAGAGCTGGCCACGACACCCGGACATGGCCATGAGGTGAGGGGCCTCCGCTGCACACGGATTGTGTGCCCCCCATCCCGAGGTGACACGTGGGGACCGGGAGTGCTGGGAGTGGTGCTTAGGGGAGGGGCGGTGCCCTGGGGCGTGGCCACGGTGGGGAGGCCGGGCTGTGAAGTCACAAAGCCCTGCTGTGCCACGCCGTGATGTACAGTGCTGTGCCACAGGAACCGCTCCAGCAGTGCCAGCGGCAGCAGCAGCAGCAGCGGCAGCAGCAGCAGCGGCAGCAGCGGCAGCAGAATGGTGCAGGCGTGGGGGGCTGTGGCCCCTGCCCGCCTCCTCCTCCTCCTGGTGTTCCTGCAAGCCTGGGACGTCAGGGCTGCTCCGTGGCGAGCACGGGGATTAGGTATGCGGGCAGGCGAGGGCCAGCACCCAGGCCCGGCAGGGTGGCACAGCACCCACCACACCTCGGGGTGACAGCAGGGCTGGGGGTCGTAGTGGGGCAGGGCTGGGAGAGCAGCAGGGCCGGGTGAGCCGTGGCCAGCTCCGCAGGCAGCGGGAGGCAGGCACCCTGCGGGGAGGTGCAGGGGGCTGTGGCTGCTGCTGGGGCACCACGGGAAGAGAAGCTGTCCCTAGAGCCGGCCCTGTGCCACCCTGCCCCGGGACAGCCTTCCCCCGGCCTGGGCGTTGGGGCCAGAGGGGCACCGCAGGGGCCCACGGAGCGCTTCTCCTCCAGGCTGGTCACCGCCGTGCCCGGCACCGTGGCTCTGCTGCTCCCCGGCTGGCTCCTGGCGCTCAGCCTCGGAAATGTCCATCCTTGGGACGTGTCTGCTCAGGGAAACAGGAGCATTCCTGCTCTAGCCCTGCAGTGCTCTCCTTGGGTGAACCCAGGCCCCCTGGGACACACAGCCCCGGCCCGCAGCCTGGGGAACAGACAGGGCAGCGCTGGTGCAGCCTCTCCCTGGCCAGCGGCCTCTTCTCCACAAGACGTGTCAATGATCATTTTTTCCTCCGTTGCTTTCATATGGGCTTCCTTTGTGCACCGTAGAGATCTCCCAGTAAGGAATCCCCGAGGGGCCCTATGTTTGTCCATTCGGTCCTTGAGGGGTGTGGCGCATGGCCTGGAAATGGTATTTTGAGAGCTGCCAGGTGCCAGCCCACAGGTCATGCAGGCCCCTCTGCAGCTTTGGAAATCTCCAGCCACGTCTGGGCGCCACGTCATTCCCTGACCCCCCTGCAGTCACTGCAGGTCACTGAGAAAGAAGTAGCTCACAACATCTGATGGAAACGTGCTTGGTTACAGCTGTGCCTGTAGGCGACGGCCACCCGCCTTCTCAGCTGGGTCTCGTCCGGGACCCTCAGGGCGATCCCACAAGTATGGCACTTGAATGAATGAGCGTGTAGGTTTTAATATGCCATAGGCAATTGAACTGAATATTTTCGTGGCCGCTGCTCAGCCATGCAGACGAGCAGAGAGGGAATGGGTCGAGCTCAGTGATGTGCCTCGGGGCGCTCTGCCTTGCAAAGCGTTCTTTCCCAGACTCTCTGACCCTGCGCTGCTTCCAGGGCCTGCTGCAAAGCCAGCGGGCTTGTTGGG
Source organism: Theristicus caerulescens (assembly GCA_020745775.1). NCBI lineage: Eukaryota > Metazoa > Chordata > Aves > Pelecaniformes > Threskiornithidae > Theristicus > Theristicus caerulescens. The sequence goes on from JAJGSR010000066.1 coordinate 58,530, forward strand.
CTTGAGTTTAGAGCTGGTGTGAGCTCCTGGGAGTCCTTTCTCCCGACAGCTCTGCGCATGCTTTGTTTTAGACCGGCATGGTCCAGGCACCCAGTAACTGTCTGCGTGATGCTCCTGAGTGGAAGGGCAAGTGCCATGGAGCAATCCCGCATTTGAACTGCTTTCCCTGCCGTTCAGATCTGAAGAAGGATATTGAAATCCTTCATGGGAGCTTCTCTGTTCTCTTTGTTTACAGACGTGGCAGGAGGCGATGGCTATCCAGCTTCCTGGCTGGTTTCCAGGGCTGACGCGCAGGGAGATGGCATGGGTACGTCACGGCTTTTTAATTCCTTTGGGAGCTGCCAGCTCAAAGCCCAAATGTGAGCGAGGCGTCTCTTGCAGATGTGAGCATACAGACCCGCATCGTGTGTGCCATGTCGTTACGTGATCCCCTTCTGTGTTCTGCTATTCAGTTATGATGGTGAATATCCCAATGTCTGATGGAAACTTCTCGTGGGTGTTTGCTTGCAGATGTGGGTACAGGGAGGGCTTTTCCACCTTCTCGGCTGGATCGGGCGCTGGAGCTCACCTGGCATGCCAGGGGTGAGTAGTCTTGACTGACTTCACAGACTAAGCACTCATTTTCGGTATTTATTTGTGAGAAATTTAACTTGATGCTTTCCGTTAAGGTCCTCAAAGAGCAAAGTATAAAGCTGAAATAGGCAAATCTTCCCAGCAGCCCTCTGAAGTCCTAAAGGAAATCCTGAAGGACTTGGACAAATCAGCCCACAGTGGGTATATATCACTCTTAACCAGAAGACTTGGGAAGCTGAGGTTTGAGATGCGGGTATGGAGAAGCCGTAGCCTATGCAGCAGGAAGGGATCGATCAGAGCCTCACGGCGGTGACGCTCAGTTTCACGCCTTGCAGGCGCTGGCGAGCTGCAGAGATGGTGCAGAGTCTCTGCTGCCAGTTGTGGTTCAAGCTGAGTGCCAGGGCCGGCTGCTGCCCCAGCTCTCCCGTTCCCAGGCAGCTGTTCGGGGCAGCCATTGGTATCCAGCTGGCAGGAGCTGGCGGTGCTCACACCTTGAGTGCGTGAGGGAGTGGCCGAGGAGCTGATTCCTGAGCCGCCGTGAGAGGGCCAGCACCCCGCCAGTCGCCAGAGGGGAGAGAGCCCTTGGGCAGCGGAGGGGCTGCGCAGGCAGCTCGGGGTCACTGAGACCGGCAGACTTTGCCTGGGCTGCGGGCATCCCCTGGCCAGGATGGGAGCAGCCCGGCTTCCCAGCCTGCTCCAGCCCCGTTGTTCTCCTTGATGGCCGAGGACTCTCGGTGACACCCTGCTGAAAGCGGGACACCCAGCCTGAGGCTGGACACCCAACTTGAAGGCAGCTCAAATGAAGGGCTGTGAATGCAGTCGTGGGTGGTTTAGCGCTCTGTTTCTAGTTTTGCTTTAGATAACTCGGGTGTGGTTTTCCTCTTCTTTTGGGGGACTGTGGGCTCTTCACCGCCACTTGTGAAAGCGCCCAGAATACGGTTGCAAGGGCTTGAGGTTCAGTCCACCGTGTGCGTCTGTTCCCCTTCCCGTGTAACATCCCCTGGGAGATGGCAAAGGAAATAAACATAAACAACACCAGAAGAGAAGCAAAGGGGATGAGAATGAAGGATTTCCCAAAGCTGAGTTGTTAGAAGGTGCGAGAAAACCAAAAGAGCCAGTTACAGCAGCAGATGTTAAAACGGACTCTCTGTTCATGCTCCCAGGAAGAGATGATGCCACCCCTGTGAGAGACGAGCCTATGGAAGCAGATTCTATCGCTTTCAAACCAGTATCTGAAAAGGAGAAACAAGAGAAGGAGAAGCCAAAAGCAAAACTTGACAAGACAAAGCGGAAAGCAGAAGTGGCTGTTCTTCCTAAGAGAGACAAGATAATAAAACCAGCTAAAGCTTCCCAGGAGAAGCTGGACACCGATCGTGAAGAGTCTCCTCCAATGGAACCTGCTGTGAAAAAAGTGAAGGAGGAGTTGCCAAAGACAGACAATGTTAAAACGTCTTCCTCTCAAAAGGATGAGAAGGCTCTTGGTTCCCCAGGGGAAGTTCACCCCAAAGTGACAAAAGATCACCCAGAAACCAGACCAGCCAACGAGGAGACGGCAAAGACAGGCCATCAAAAAGAAACCAAGTCGGAGAAGCCCTCCAACAAAGAGGGCGAGTCAAAAAAAGCTGCTGAAAAAAGCAAACCCTCTGATGCAAAACCTGAAAAAAGGAAAAGAAAAGCAGAGGAAAAGGTTGCTAAAGAACATGAAGCGACTTCCATAAAGGCCTCTAAACCAGAAACTGCTGAATCGAACAGATCAGCGAAGGGGAAGACTGAGCCTGATGGTGAAAAAGGAGAGCAAACTCCAGAAAAGGAGAAATCTGCTTTTCTTAACACCCGCCCAAAAAAGATGAAACTTAACCAAGAAACTGGCCAAAAGGCTGTGAGTGGAGAAAATGTGCTGCCTGCAAAAGAACCTGTTGAGAAACCTGAGCCCAACAGCGGCAAAGTTCAACAAGAAAAAGCAAAGGGAAAAGTGAGAAGAAAAGTAACGGCAGCTGATGGATCTAGTTCAACTCTTGTAGATGGCACCAGGTACCGCATCTTTTCTTTTCCTGTTCTTTCTTTCCTCCCTCCCCCCTTTATGGTGACTAATGCAATGAGCAGCGAAATCCCTGCTAAATGAGTGTATAATCTGTGATCCTTCCTGTTAAGCTGTACTTGGGCCAAAATCAAATTTTGTTAAAGAAAACAAGCAGTCTGTACTGCACAGAAAGCCAATAAGGTTAATTCATTGGTGACGTGTTTGACCCTTACTTCTGGGACATTTTTTCCCCTCTTCTTATTCATTCTATGTTGACTCCTTGAGGAGTCCCCTCTGTGTCTTCCTTCAGATCCAGCTGACTGCTAAAGGCAAGGATAACAGACGTGTCTGCACCATGCAGTATTTTGCCTTTTAAAAATGGCAAGGTACTGCAATGACCTACTTTTGTCAGTAGGACATGAAATTGTACCTTGCAGAAATAGCAGCTCGGTTGCCAATACATTGTACTGATTTTAGCTTTGAGCGCAGGGCCATGTTGACACAGCTACACTGCTTCCAGCTCGGTGCCAACTTGTTTGGCCCTTACCTTGGACATCTCTCCTCCATATTGCATTGTGTGACATGTGAAAAAAAGACAAGTGCTCTAGTGTGAAGCTGTTATTACTTACATTTCAGCATCTAAAGAAGCAGGACAAAGCCAA